>JAJJMA010325736.1:0-43217 GCA_023529015.1 Papaver nudicaule
AAAAAAAAAAAAAAAAAAAAAAAAAAAAAAAAAAAAAAAAAAAAAACGCCATGAGCATGGCGCCACAACACATGAGGGAGGGGATGGAGCCTCAAGCACGAACCTCCCGATACACGGAGAAAAGACGAACCCTGCAAAGCCGCACAGGCAGATACAGATTCAACGTCGCACTGCACCAAGTCTTAACAAAGCCCTTCAGCACGGGTTCAGTGAAAAAAGAGGAGGGGGGCGAAGCACAACCCTACTCCACCGAGGAGTCACTTAGACGAATTCATGGCTTTAGGGCAAAGGAAATCAAGATCGCATTCGAAGGACGATCATCGCAAAGGAGAGGCAACAAGCAAGCTCAGAGACACGGAGACACGTGGGGACTTAGGTCAGGAAAAAAAAACTTCATCCATTCAGATAAATGCCTAAGTTTTATTTGAAATAAAAAAAAATCTCTCTCAATACATTTTGTTCATGAACATCAGAATTCTGAATAATAACACTCTCTCAAACCTAAGCCTTTCCCTCGATATTAAAACCAGACCTTCAAAACAATCCATCCAACAAGGAATAGTCTCGCTTATAAAGCATCTTCACCCTCTGGCGAAAAACATCGTTCTTCTTCTTCAGACTCTCAATCACCTCATTAGCCTTGTTAGACTCTTCAACCAAAGCTTGTTCCTTAGCCCGAATGACCTTCAACATTCGACCAACCTTGTCGGATAACCCTTCCAAGTCCCTTTCGGTACGAAGGAGAGTCCTCGAACAAGGGAAAACGTTAGAGACCATCCCAGCACGGTCTACCTTCACGATCTCAAGACGCTGACGAAGCCAACCCACGTTGCAAATCAAAGCCTCTAAAATGACAATGCGACTCTCCCACCACTGGATCATCCCGGAGGTTACGTTATACAGTTTCTCCTCTCCCATCTCCTTTATCACAGGGAAAAGCAAGGAGACCATGGTCACCATGACGGGAGTATCCTTCATCAACTGGTTGGTAGCGACATGACCGTACTTTTTCCAAATCTTCTCATAAAGGTCTGCATAAAGAGTCGGCACAAGGAAACCACCAACGGATCTATGTTCCTCAACAAGGGAAACCATCTCTGGCTCGAAAGGAAGACCGGCTCCCGAATAGTCGACGTCATCTATTCCTATGCCAACGTCATCAAGAACTGAACCACCATTAGACGAAGGACCAGTATCATCAGCGCCACCGTCCTCGTCGTCTTCGTTCACAGCAACGACCGAAATCGGGGAATAGGTTGGAGAACCTCCCTGGACAGGTTGCTTCCTCTTAGAGATACTCACACGTTTCTTCTTACGCGGCTGCGTCCCCTGAAAATGGGGGGATAACATTCGATTAGAAAAAAACAAAGAAAAGAAAAAAAAACTAAGATGGGATAGAAGGTTTACTGGGTCCCCTGTTTGAGTCTGAGCAGGCGGAGGGACCTCTTCAAGACTCGACCTTCCAGCACTCAAGCGACCTCGACTCCGAGTCACCATGACTCTGCACTGAAATGTTACCATCCTTGTCAGGAGAACAGGCGTACAGGCGTAATAAAATTACAGGAAGATACTCACCGGACTTGGAATCCACGTCTTCCGCTTCACATAGGCTGAAGACGAACTAGTGTTGCTCTCGTCGGCCATGATCTCGGAGACTCTCTGTTTGGTGTAAGCTCTCCTATGTGAAGACGAACCAGAGTTATCGCTGCCATCCATGGATCTTGAAAATCACACACTACAGAGAAACTTATACAAAGGGATGAAGACGGAGCTGTAGTGTCGCAATCACTACATATATGTATGTACGCGCACTACGAAGCCCTAGAAATTGAATACGCCACACACGGAGCGGGGCACTGACCTAATCCCACAACTCACGCCAGATAGAGATGGAACGGCGCTACATTCAGAGTCCTGGTCAGAGTCTGCCAACAAACTCACGCATATTTCCTAGGAAGAAGAAGGGATTTGAGCTAAGAAACCGGTAATCCTTCACATTATCTTTCATTTAACGACACCAGTGGCGACACGAAAGTGTGATCTTGCGTCTATATGGAGATAGAAACCCTAGGAGCTCCTTGGTCAAGTCAAGACGACTACAACGCCAACCCCCTCAACCAGAGGGTGGAACTGCGAGGCTTGTAGGGGCCACACCTAGGACGCCCCGAACCTCATATTAGGGAATCATTGTCACTTTGTCACCTGTCTTAACCTATGTCAACCGGAAAAGTGAAGAGTCCCTGTCTAGTAACGTGTCTGTATCTACATACGAACTTACTTTTAGTCAATTCTGCGAGACCCTCTGCTAATATTGAATTGAATAGAAAACCTCGAGTCAATTGGGGTTGTCAACACCATCCGAGTGCTTAGTATGAAACATTACTGTTCCACACTAACCAGGGGACTTAATGTAGATGGTGAAAAATGGGAGAGGTACAGAATTGTAAAACTACTCTCTTACTACGCCTTACCTAAAGGCCATCGCCTATTCAGGCACACCTCTATAGCTAAGAATGCAACATATTCTACGAGTTGAATGTACTCTCTATGAGTTCTCTCTTATAACTCCCGGTGGAGAGGATGATATCATGGTGCAGTACCGATAACCTCACCAGCACGTAAACCCATTAATCTGCTTCATGTCGACATCGCCTCGAATTCCTCGATATCAGAACTAGATTGCTCAATGGTACACGGTGAAGAGCTAGTAGAGACGCGTCCTCATGGATTTCCTCTCAAAATATGACTCAACATCCGAGTCTTAATTAAAACCTCGAGAATACAGAAGCTCTAGGCCTGTCCAGAGCTCTCTGAGAGGCATGTAACAACCTAAACATGCTTAAACAGATCACATTCTAAACTCAGAACAGTCTAATATACCATGGATAAGCACGCCATGACTTCAAGTACGCTATAGCGCAAGCACGCGCACCATAACCAAAGTAGCGTAGCCAGACTGCAACAAGGTTGGCCTTGGCCCAAAGGCCAAGGCCGTGGCGCCATGAACCATGGCGCCACAACAAATTGGCCTTGGCCCAAGGCCAAGGCCGTGATATGCCCAGATCATAGTGCCTGGCGCCATGAAAACTCGACCTTGGCTAGAGCCAAGGTGCCATACTATGGCGCCATAACCATGGCGCCATGAATCCCCGGCCAAGGCCACTCCTACACACCCACTATGCATGTCTCAAAAGCGCCACGCTCACGCTGGCTACAGAATCATAACCACACAACACTTCTCAAACTCAACACAACCATGCAATATCTGCACATCACTCGAGATATCAAAACATCACACGGGGGGATAACTTTAGGGGTATTGGTCTGGCGGTCTACGGGAGTTGAAAGAAACTGATAGAGATGATAGACATTTACAAGAAAGTGGCGCTGAGTGGACATGATCTACACGATCCTAGCAGTTACCGAGAACAACTCATGTCCTTCACTCCCCCACTCTTCCACGACTTCCACCTTCTCTGTCGAGAGATCAGGGTGAGTTCAGCACTATAAATAGAGGCTTCCTCTATCTTCCAAGGCAGAACATTCAGAACAACTAAAATACGGAAAAACACCAGAACCTCAGAGCAAACAGACCTGAGTATCCAACACACTTCTAGCCTTGGAGATTTCCAGTCACCTTCACGACGGAGATCTTGAACTCTTACACCCAAAACACATTCTCAACCTGATCTCAAGTTTCTTCGTTGTTTCCCTCCCTAGATCAACCTCTATCCTCTCTGTGACCGAATCAAGACGTGAACGGCCATTGACTTGGTTTAGGCTCGTCCTGTTCGACTTTGATCTCGAGCACTACGAAAGTACCCAGAGACAGTGCATTGTTTTTCCAGGTAAAAACAACAGTTTTCTTTCATTTTCATGGCTAACTAAAATACCATGTTTCCCCATTGCGTTTGCAGGAAAATGGTTGAATCTTCAATGGCGTTTGCCACTTTCTTTGTGTTGGCGTATGCGTTTGCAGCCACTGGTGTTATCCTAGTATTAGTAAAACAATTCGAGCGTTTTCTCCCATGGTTATTCAGATTTACAGGGTATGTTTCTTCATGTTCATTCAACAGTACTGAGTTGGGAATCGGTTTCAAAAACTTGTTTTGGCGCTTCTCTTGGTTTCTCAGTATTTCAAAAATCAGTTGCAAATTTTGGAAATGAAGGAGGAAATATAGGAAAGTTCCAAGTAATAGAAGATTTGCATTAATAGCTATTACTCTATTAGCCATATACCAAATCAAAGGAAATATCTTGTCCAGTCAGGTCTTTTGGGATCAAAAAAACAGAAATAAATAAAGATAAAAACCCTAAGCCATACCTCATATCTCAAGAAAACCCTAAACCTAAGAACACACAGTCTACAACAATGGAAGCTACAACAATGTCAACTAGTTCAACAAAAGAGGTTACTCAAATCACGAACAAACTTCATGAAACAACAATTGATAATGGTAAGGCTGAGTTAGTTCAACATGAAGATAACAGTCTGGATGAAGAAGAAGAGTCAGAGATCTGCCTGATTGGAACCATTATAACAGAAGGGAGGCTAACTGAAAAGATAGTACAGAGACACATTGGGCGTACATGGGATTTTATCCCGGAAGGTGAAGTATCAGTGGCTGAGATTGAAAGAAACGTCATGGTTTTTACCTTTCAAAATTGGGAGGTAGTAAAAACTATATTTCAAGGCAGGCCGTGGAGTATTAATGGCAACATGGTGATAGTTCACATCTATGATCCAACTGCAACTTACAAAGAACTTGATTGGGATACACATGAGTTTTGGATTTGGCTAGACAAACTCTTACCAGAACATAGAAATCAAAAGGTTGTTAAAGATATGGGAGCAACAATGGGAGAAGTGGTTGTTGTTGATCCCCCGGTTGGAAAGCCAGCAGCTGGTGAGTGCTTCAATGTTTGTGTTAGGATCCATTTAAGTACCCCATTACTTAGGGGCGCTCTTGCAAAAACTAGAGCTAAGACAACAAAATTGGCCTTTTCTTTTACGAGAAACAACCACACCGGATATGTAAGGAATGTTATGTGATCAAGCATATCAGGAGCATGTGCAGTGACAACAAGCAAAAAATGGAGGAACAACACCTTGTACCAAAACAGTTTGGTCCAATTGACTTTCCAACCAAACAAGCCAACCTGCAAATTTGAATAACCCCAACACATAGGCAAACAAGAGGTGTTCCTAAGCATACACCATTCGTACCCCCGAAAGATGGTCTGAGATTTCAAGAGGTTGAGGAGGACATAGCGACAATTGATGATGTCGAGATGAGTGAAAATACCAATGGTAGAGCTGGAAAGAGACCCCGTGTTGATGGTAGTAGAGGAAATTGAAGCACAAACAACACATGTAATCTGAATAATCAACATGAATTCGCATATGTGGCACTAGATTCGCAGAGTACTCCGATTGTGGGAAGATTCAACCATTCAATGCAAACTGATGGGGAATCTCAGGTAATTTATAGTACGAAGTCAACTCCTGCTTATTGCTCTACATTTATTTCTTGTACTGTATTCAATCATTTAGTTCACGCCGTAACAATCCTAATACAGCTGCCTAGTTGTAGTAATGGTTATGCATTCCATAAAAATCTTCCCTCAAAAACAATACTTTTTCAACAGCATAGAAGACACAGTTATTATTATCATCATGGTTATCATTGCCTTAAATTTTTGTCTGAACATCCATTGCATTTAGGGATTTGTAATCATTACCAAATTCATTATAGTTCGCTTTTTGTTTCTTTATCCATGTTCATTTAAAGTGTAGTAAATGCATTTTCTGTTTTAGTCAGAAGGAACCTTGTCTCAACAATACTCATTTAAGTCTGAGTCTTTATCACCACATACAATCAGGGGTCATAAATACTTCTCTCAAATTCACAATGAAGGTATTGGCGTGGAATTGTCAGGGCTTTAATGCTAAAGTTACTATGGATCACCTAAAGTACATGTGTCTCAAAAACAACCCAAATATAGTTTTTATATCAGAATAAAAAAAAATTCTGATAAAATTCTTCGTCTAGCAAAAGCTCTTCAATTCCCTAACAAGACTTATGTCCCTTCTGTAGGACGTAAAGGGGGTCTTTTATTCTTATGGAAAGATGGTTTTGAACTAGAAATCATGAACCAATCCAAGCACATGATACATAGCTTAGTTAGACATGATCCTGCTAAGCCAGAATGGTTGTTATCTTGTGTGTACGGAACTCATCATCCTCAAGAAAGAAAAGACCTTTGGAATTACATTAATGAATTGGGAGAGGCTATGAACCAACCATGGGTTCTCATAGGTGACTTAAATTTCACCTTCAACTGTAATGAAAGAAACACAAAATCATCCTCATCTAGCTCTAAGTCTGCCCATATTATTCAGATCCTAGAACAATGTGGCCTATCTGACTTAGGTTTTAGAGGAAAATCCTTTACTTGGTCGTGTATCAAACATGGAACATGTAAGATCAAAAGTAGATTGGATAGGGCAGTAATCAATAATGAATGTACTTTAGCTTTTCCAGATGCTCATATATTGCATTTGCCACAACTTGGTTCTGATCACACTCCAATCTTACTTAATCTGTATAATCATGTCTATATACCCTATAAAAATCGGAAGTTTTTTGGATGTTGGTTATCTAACCCCTCTTGCAGAGACCAAATTCTGGCAGCTTGGAATTCTAATAGTACAGGGTCTGCTGCTCATCAGTTTGATCAGAGACTGATAGTTACAAGGAAATTCCTGTCTGATTGGAATAACTTTTGGAGATATAAATGAGAGGATTCAATCTCTTTATGATCAACTGAACAGTTTGCAACAACAAGGTGAAGAGCACATTATTGTACAGATTCAGAAAATAGAAGAAGATTTGAAACACTGGAAAGGAATCAAACATGACTTCTGGAAACAGAAAGCCAATGACTATTATTACATTGATGTAGACAAGAACTCTAAAATGCATCATGTAAATGCTAATAGGCGTAAGACACGGAACATAACTGACTCTATTCAATCTTCGGATGGCACATGGTGTTCAGATAGAGATAGCTTATCCAACTTGATGACCAATCATTTCAAAGAAGTTAACAGTACTTCACATCCTCAACAAAATCTGGAATTCTTAAGCTACATTCCTTCAGTCACAACAGAAGCTGAAAATGTTCTCCTCGCTAGCATTCCTTTGGAGCAAAAAAATTTCGAAACATTGAAGACCATGAAGCCGTGGAAAGCACCAGGTATTGACGGGTTTCCGCCAGGTTTTTATCAGACACAGTGGGATATAGTGAAAGGATGTAGTTGTTGATGTCCAAAATTTCTTTAGAACGGGTTATCTACCTAAGAAGTTAAATCAGACAAGGCTTCGGCTCATTCCTAAAGTTCAAGTTCCATCTAAAGCTGCAGACTATCGGCCTATTGCCCTTTGCAACACGTCTTACAAAATCATATCACAGCTAATGGCTCGTAGATTGAAGACTGTCATTGATAAAGTTATTTCTCCGTTTCAATCTGCCTACGTTCCAGGATTAATATCAGACAATATCTAACTGGCACATTAGGTTATTCATAAACTCAAAAGGACAACCAAAACTAATGCTGCCGGTTTCATGGCCCTAAAACTCGATATGAGTAAAGCCTTGGATAGGCTAGAATGGAGATTTATTATTGATGTGATGAGAACTATGGGTTTCTCAGAGGGCTGGTGTTCACTTGTTTTTCAGTGCATTAGTACTACGGAGATATCTGTCATCCTAAATGAATATGATTACCTTTCATTCTGTCCTACTCGTGGTATACAACAATGAGATCCGCTCTCTCCCCATTTGTTTATTATTGCAATGGAAGCATTATCTAGAGCTATGAGTGCTGCAGAGAAGAGTACGAAGATACAAGGAGTTAACATTGCAAGAAATGCTCCTAGCATTAGTCATCTGTTTTTTGCAGATGACTGATTGTTGTTCTTAAAGGCAGATCAATCTAATATCACTAACCTACTGAAGATCCTTGAAGATTTCAGTAATTGCTCAGGGCAGTTGATAAACTATCAAAAAAACGGTGTCAGTTTCAGTAGTAATTTGTCTGCTTCAGTCACTAATAATATTGTTGAAAGCTTAGGTGTTAAGAAGATGTCTGATAATGAGGGATATCTGGGAATCCCTTTGTTTCTGAAGAAGAAGAAGAGAATATCTTTCAAGAATTTGATTGATAACAAGGAAACTAGACTGTCCAGGTGAAGGGGAAATGATATGTCTCAAGCAGGTCGTACGGTTATGGTGAAGCATGTTTTGAGTTCAGTCCCTCTTCATCAAATGAATAACTTCAAACTGCCTGTGGACACTATAAAAAAGATGAACTCCCTGCAGTTAAGATACTAGTGGAATAAGCCGGATAAAGTACTCTTCTACACTTCTTGGTCAAGTATGTGCAGAAGAACTGAAGATGGTGGTCTTAACATACGGGATCTAAGTTGCTTTAATCATGCTTTATTGGCAAAAAATGCATGGCGTTTGTGTACTGTTAAATCAAGTTTATGGTCTTCCTCTCTCAAAGCTAAGTATTTTCCCACTACAAGTGCACTGCATTCAGAACCTAAAGAAGACTCAACATGGTCTTGGCGTAGTATCAGCAATGAGTTCAGTTTTATTAGAAAATATAGCTTTTGGTCTTTGGGTAATGGTTCTAAGATCAATATATGGAAAGATAACTGGGTCTTGGGTCTTAATATGCCTCATTTACCTCACTATGCAGCTAGAGAGGCGTATAAGTTCAATGTGGTAGTAGACTTGATTGATGACACAAACCACTGCTGGAAGCAAAAAGTAATCTACAATCTGTTTGATCAAGCTACTGCCAGTAAAATTCTTGTCATGCGGATTCCACAACACTGTGAAGATAAGGTTGTCTGGACTATGACCAGAAATGGTGATTTCACAGTCAAATCAGCGTATAACATTCTTTACAGCATCAAGTTCAAGAGAATCCATAACTACAGACCTAGCAACAACAACTATTGGCAGAAGATTTGGGATCTTGATATTATTTCTAGAGTGAAGATGTTCGTATGGAAGCATGTCAAAGATATCTTATCTTCCAAAGAGAGAAATGGCAGACATGTTCATATTGAAGACAAGAACTGTGATAGATGCAACCATCCACTGGAATCTGCTAAGCACATTATTCTTGATTGTCTTATTGCTGGAATGATTTGGTTTAAAATTATGGGTCTAAGAACAAGTGAAGGAAGCTGGAACTCTCTCAGACAATGGATGATATAATGGTTGGAAGATGATGATTTGGATGATGCTGACAAGTCTCAGATGGCTATTATTGCCTGACATCTTTGGAAAGAGAGATGCTCGATCGTTTTTGAAAAGAAAACTACTAATCCTGATACTCTTCTGTCCTCTATTAACAGTTTCCTTGCTAATGCAGACTCTGCCAGAGCTAGGAAGCAGAAATATAGTCATTCAGTGCATACAAACAATAATAACTATGCTTGGCTTAAGCCTGTTAGGGATAGCATAAAGATTAATTGTGATGCCTCATTCTCTAGCAGTAACAAATGTGGTGGAGTTGGACTAATTGCACATGATTTTGCAGGTAGGAATGTTGGCTCAAAATGTCTCTTCATCAGAGAAGTTGTAGATGTTGAAGTTGTGGAGTGCATGGATGTTGAGAAAGCATTGGAATGGGCAGCTAACATGGGATGGAGAAAGGTGCAATTTGAATCAGATGTGAAGCGAGTGCTAAAGGTTATTAAGGGTACCAGTTGTACTGTTGCTTGGAAAAATAGAGGAGTCATTGGAGATATAATCTTCAATTTATCTACACTCAGTTCTTCAAGTTTTAGTTACGTTAATAGACTAGCAAATAAATGTGTTGATGCTTTAGCTAAGCACGCACGAAAGAACTCTGTCTCTGAGTCATAGAGCGATGCTCCTCCTGTTTTTCTTTCCAGATTTTTACTGTCAGACAATTCTTCTTCTACTAATTAACGAAGTTCATTTTCGTATAAAAAAAAAGTGTATATATTTCTCCAAAGATGAGTCAACTTAGAAATCTTCGTTCTGATTTCTTAGTTATGTAATCTTAAACTGGTATGCGAGTACTTAACTTGACCTATTTTCATAGGTTTTAAACCCTAGTCTCAAACTACTTTGTCATATTTTTGTGACAAATAGGGGGAGAATACATATGGTTCTTGTGGCTCATAACCATAGGGGGAGAACATCATGTGCTTACTTGTTGTACTTTTTCAAAGTATCAAGTAAGGGGGAGTAATTAAGTTAAGAAGAAGCTTCGTATCAGGTATGAGTAGAATCACTTTAAAAGTTTTGATACACGGACTTTAAAGTTTGCTCAGATTCTTACTCTTTGCACAAAAAACATGTGGGATTTGCATATTAACCCATGTAAGCTTGAGCGTACCTTTGTGGTTGTTTGAGTTGGATATGTTGTAGGTGTTGTCTACGAATTCATCAACAAGAGTTAAACGAACACATCAAGACTCAAGGGAGAAGTTGAAGAATTCAACAAATCAAGATACATCTGGTTAATACTTAATTGTATATCTTTTGAATCCATATGTAAATTGGTTTTGTCACTAAAATTGATAAAGGGGGAGATTGTTAGGCCATTGTCCGGTCAAACCCACTAGCGTTGGTATGTCAAGCTAGTTGTCAGTTTTAGGTGTCAAAACACAATCTTGATTTAGCCTACTAGAGTTTAGATTTCGGAATTGGGATATAAACAAAGTAGTAGAGACCTTGAAGACGAAGACCGTGGAGACAAATAAGAAATCAATTATTCTTCATCGACAAAAGGTTAGTATGAGTTATGACTTTTATGGAAATTCTTTTATTCTACTTATTCTATCTTTCGAAATAATCGGCTACTTTAGTAGAGATACTAATAGCGATTGAGATCGTGTTCTTGTCTACATAACCATGTGATATGTTGGTATTTGTCCCACAAATACTAAGGTTACAAGAATGCATGAGATAGATTCGATACCATCTTTCCATAGCAATGGTTTGCTTGCAAATCACTTGTTGGACATGGGTGAATCTAAAGGAGTAGTCTTGAGCAAGAGTCCAGTGGATTATAGCTGAGGGCGTATAACACGTCTAAGTACTGGCCAGCCCAGAACTTCCAGCGGATCCAGTTAAACCCTAATTCTGAGTAACGACGGTTCCCGAACTGGTTCGTGAACAGTGATTCCGGATTTTACTCCTGAGTTCCAAAACATCAATTTGTACACGTACATGTACGTGAACCACAAATTCGATGTATTTGGTCGTAATTCAGAAGGACGGTTACCGAACCGTCCACGTGGATATTCTTCTGGAATTTCACACGGGTTAAACTCTGACTCCTTTATCTCTTAGTTGGACTTGGTTATCACGAATGTATCTCCTGTGGTCCATCTAACGAATCTCAATAAGTCAATAAGATAAAGATTTCTCTGGTCTGTTGGATTTCTATCTTTAAGTGGTTAAGAGCTAATAAACCACTTGGCAGATAAATATTTAATGAATTCCAATTGAGGTAAATCTGTGTTTACTTGGTTTACAAGTTAGGGTTTACCAAACTTGTGGGACAAGTAACTAGTTGTTTTATTCCTAAGCAACCTATCTTATTGAGTGCTATAAATAGAGGGTTTCAGGACGAAAAACCACAAGCATCAAGCATACGTGAAGTTTATGTGGAATTGATCGTAAACTCTTTTCACTTAGGTGAAAGCTTGTTGTGGTATAGTCATCCTCTATTAGGTAGCAGTTCCTCTCTGGGAATTACCTAACGACAATAAAGACTTCTCTTGAGAGTTGGGAAGCACAAGTAGGAGATTGAGACCTTAGTGGTTGAAACCGGATTAACCTCTAACCTTGGTAACCTGATCACGTTCTTGTCTATTTTACGGTCCTTCTCGTCTGCAATAAGACCATTCAAGAACTGATACGTTACACACAGGGTTGAAAGGAAGCAACGCACGACTGCACTCGGTGTTGTAAGACCTAGTTAGCTCCAGTTGTATAAGTTTCTTAAGTGATTCTTTTTACAACTGAGGTAGAGACAAGTTGGGCATGGTTTACTCGGTTTACTTGTCATCCCCCGCTTGTAAGTAGATTTCCGCATGACCTGGAGCAATCCGAAGGAAGTCACTTTGTGTATGTCAAAATGATAGAGGTTAGTTCAAACATACAGTTAATAATTGAGGTTGCTAAGCCGGAATTATTGACACAAGCCTTTAACAGCGGTTAAAGCAACTCCTAGGCCTGTAAAGGACGTCAGCTAGGTAAATCAAGTGCGTGATGATCTGTGGGGGATCTAGAGACGTAACGAGTGCGACAGTAGACAGTTCGCTTGGAGGGCTAGAATTGGTCTCTGCTACATCTAAGAGTCAGATAGTAGGCTAGTGTTTGTAGACAGTTTGTACTGTGCGGTGTTCAATCTGGACAAGGTCCCGCGGTTTTTCTACAGGTCGTAGTTTCCTCGTTCAGAAAATCTCTGGTGTCTTGTGTGATTTACTTTCCGCATAATATTCTCTGATTATATAATTAAAGCAAACACAAGAAGTACGTTATTGTTAACCTGATTGTTGTCCCCAATTCATCCAAAGGATTTATCAAGACTTTGTCTTGCGTCGGTCTGATCACTTGTGATCTAAACTCAGGTTAAACAGATCTGGATATTGATTTTTGAGATCGTCCAGATCTGACCATAAGACTCACGAGCCCAAACGAAAAGTTGGTAGTATTTCGGTACCCCTGCTTTTTCACATTGAAGATGAACAAATTCAAACTTCAAACTGAGAATATCAAACTCATTAATTCGTTGAAGCACAAATCAAAATGATAGAGTTTGAACTTCGAAAATACGCATTCTGACATAACCAATTTCAGGTTTCGAAATCTACATTCTGTTTGGCAAAAACCAAATTAAGGTTTCGGATTATAAAGTTCATATATGACTGAAACCGAATTTTAGGTTCCCAAATCAAGATTCCATATTGCGAAACTAAAGTATGATTTCGAGCTTTAGATTTTGTTTTAACAAAACCTTGGTTAAGGTCTCGAAACAAGAAACACATATTAATCTCGTCACAAATGTTTGGTGTCGAACTTGAGAGTCCATGTGGTCAAGAGACGTTTCAGCATCACACAATTTTGTCCTTGGCGCACAGGTTTATTTCCCGGTTCACATAAACCTTTAGGAAACCCCAGGGTCTTTTTGACCTTCTAGAACTCACATGGTCAAGACACATTGGTCTCGAACCTTGATCCGTGTATCCTCAAAGGTTCAACCAACTCTACGCTTTGATTCGGAAGCAAACCATTTTTGTGAAAAATGTATACCACCTTTCTCACTACAATCCTATATTCGAAATACACTATATAAATTTGTGTATACGGAATCAAGAGATTCTCTTAGTATTGCAAACATGATTCCTTCTTAATACTAAGAATACCAAAGTCGTCGACTATATTTCGAATGATAAATAAGTAGAATAATAAGAGTCCAAATGTAACAACTCCTACTAAACTTTGTAGATGAAGATGTAATGATGACTTCGTGTAGTCTTCAGTCTTCGTCTTCAAAGTCTCAGCTACCTAATCTAATTCCAGTATCCGAAACCCGGCTTTAATAGGCAAAATCAAGAATTGTGTTTTGGCATCTAAATTTGACAACTAACTTGACACACCAACGTTAGTGGGTTCAACCGAGCATTACTCTAACTCTAACAGTTTTTCCTAACGACGAACTACAATTTTGCAAATGGCAATATATATCGTCAAGTGAAATTATCCTTGTTTCTTACAACCAATTTGGAAAAATCCAGTTGGTCTGGGACCGATTCTCACATTCGAAGTCGATAGCTAGAATACACCGACAGAACCCTCCCGAACTGATCATCATCATACAAAAAATCCAAACTAAGCTAAATGTATATCCATCCTTCAATAACCTTTTTCCTTTTTAATTAGCAAGGGCCTTGAAAAAGCCTATCGGTCAGCCTTTGGGCTGGTAGTAACCAAATCAGAGGGCTAGACCAAACATAAAGTTAATATTAATTTTTGTCCAGTGGGCTAAAGCGCGGGCTACCCAATTAAAAACCTAGGTCAAATTTTTTTTACAAGCAATTATGTCTTTAAACAAAGCATCTGTATAATCACCAACAAAATTACCGTGTGAAAATTGGTCACCAGATTTTTTGCATCACTTTCCACAATGATGTGAGTGAGCTTCATCTCAACTGCAAGGGAAGTAACTTCAAAATGATAGGAACACAAAAAGGATATAGTGTGGTATTTTCTAAAAAAAATTAGAAGTGGGCAAAAGTTGCGCCATTTTCTAAAATAACTGTGAGAGGATGGACATGATGCGAGGTTTTCTTTCGGTATATATATCATCAAAGACATCGTTAGAGCAAGCACTATGGGATAAGGTCGGCTAGTGAGTAGCCACACGTTTTAGTGGGTCCCCAAAATATAGGGTGTTACAAAGAAATCATATGTTTTGGTTAAAATTAGGTTTTTTCAAGAGGAAAAAAATCTTAGTCTACTACTTACTAGCCGACCAATATTTTAATAATTTTAGACGATTATTGAGTAACCGACCAGGGTGGCTAGTGAGCAGCCGCACCATAATTTTTTTCTACATGAGTGCACATATATATTCACTCAGAGAAAGCACTATGGTGCTCAAATTGTATGCATTTTGCACAAAATGTAGGTTAAAAAAAAACACACAGCAAAACGCAAGTATTATGGTTGATATGCGGCCATCGAAAGGTTGCCCATTTTTGGAGGTCGGACACTTAGTGTCCGCCCCCCAGTCAAGGTTTGATCTTGACCAGGCGACCGCTAAATGGCCGCCCAGTAAGTAGAAATCCCCATAAACCAATCAGGTTTCCCTCACTTCTTCTTCTTCCCACTTTTTCTCTCTAAAAACTCTCACACCTTCATTTACCCCATTTCGTTTTTGATGATGTTATAGGTGGATTCATCTCCCAATTTTTGAAGAGTTTGTTCTAAACTTGAAGGTGGTTATCATGCATGTTTCAATTTCATTTTTCATCCGCGAAATCAACAAAGGTATGTAGTTGGTTATTTAGGGTTCATTGTTTTTTTTTTGTTGCTGAAATTTAAGAAATTGTTGATGTGTGGTTCGTGTTTGCTCGATTACATACTAGACTATCATTGTAGACACACCAATTAACATAAGCACAAGTTTAATTAGATTATAAATAGAGTTGTGGCACCAACATATATCCACTACATTTAGGTAATTGAAATAGACATGAAAATGAAACTAAACTTATAACTATAATTATCTATAGAATTACAAAAAAAATATATTAGATAGTTATAGAAAAAAAAAATGAAATTAACTGTCCCCTCATTGGGAATCCTCAATGTTGTTGTTGTTGTCGTTGTTGTTGTTGCAGTTGTTGTTGCAGTTGTTGTTGCAGTTGTTGTTGTAGTCGTTGTTGTTGTTGTTGTAGTTGTAGTTGTTGTTGTTGTTGTTGTGAATCATTGGATTGTAGGGAGGTGGTGATGAAGAGGATGAAGATGATGAAGGGTGGGTTACCGAATAACCCAAGTGTGTTGGAGTAAAAGGAGTAGGAGATATTGATATGCATGATTAATGGGTACTTGACTAGCTACATATGGTGGTGGAGGTTAAGTAGATGTTAGAGGATAAAAGGGTGAAGAATGATATGGTTGTGATCCTTGGAAAGAAGATTGTGGGTTTTGATGAGCATGAGCTTGAGCTTGAGCTTGATTTGCTTGAAACTCTTGATTTGTCTTTGCAAAATAGCCTTTTGTTTAATGTGGTACCATGCTTGTCCATACGGGGGTAGCCTTGAATAATTGAAGGACATTATCTTCGAATCTTTTTCCTCTTCTAGGCACTTTGCTTGTCGACCATTTGTTATGACCATTTGGCTAAAAAGATTCATTTGTGCTTGTTGAATTGGTTGGTTCCTCTCTTGTGTTTTTTTTGTAAGTAACCAATAAGATCACTCGATGAAGATGAAATCGAAGAGGAGCCTTCCGAATTTGAAGGGGATCCTTGGAGTGATGGTACCTTTGTGATTGTATTGTTGGTGCGGACCCTCAATTTATTGTTTTTGCACTCACGTTTGGGGCGGGGTTTAGGGATTTCATCAATGTTTGGGCTATTGGTAAACAATCGTTGCGGTTTAGGAATTTGGGGTACATCTTGTGGGGATGATTGAGTTGGTGGGGAAGGTTGAGAGACTCTTGTAAGCATAGGATCATCATCTGAATCTACTCCGAGAGCAATCTCATTTGGTTGGTGTAGAGGTTTTTTTAACCTTTCCTCATGTCCTCTCCAACGCTTGTATTCGGCCTCGAGAGAAAAATGCGAGTTCTTCTCCGCGAAATATACGGACCTCGCTAAAAGAATCTTCAAATGATGCAAACATTCTGTTAGTAGCATTGGTGCAAAAAGGAAGTTAGTGTATACATGAATTTTAAAATTAATGTAATAAAATTCTTCATAACTTACCAAATTGTCATCATCATAATCCGGATGAAGCCTCATTTGTTTAACTACATACTTTTCAAATCCTTCACACTCTTTAATAGTTGTTCTTATCATTCGGTGAATCCCTTGTTGATCACGAAAGTTCACATTTTCTCCCGGATTGAAAAGTGTGAATGTTACCAAAACATGACCCATGTTGTAAGACTTATCCGGCTCATTCTCCCTTTGCATTTGCACCGAATAATAAGCTCTCGTTAGAGCACTTAGCTCAATAGGATCGTAATTCTTTTTAGCCTTTTGTTTCTTTTGTTGGATTGTTAGTTCCTTTGGTGGTTTTTGTGGTTGTTGTGATGTTATTTCCATTGGTGTTTCTTGGGATTGTATTGTATCCATGGTGTTTGAGTAAAAGACTTGAGAGATGTAGCTAGAGCTTGAGAGAAAAATAGTGTATTTGGATATAAGACTTGGTGTGTTTTTGGAAGGTCAAAAATGGTGTGTTTATATAGAGAATGGGTAAATTTTGAACCAAATGGAGATAGATCCGTTGGATTAATAGTAAATTGATTTGATGGTAGATCAGAGGGCTGTCAGGGGTTGATAGAAAATCTGAACGGCTATAATTTTAGGTGATCATTCAGTGGCCGCCCCTGGACGCTCTTTGAGTGGCCCCCGAGTTTGAATTTTACGAAATCCCGCCATTAACATTTACCGCGTTTTTGGTAAATTGATTGGAGCAATTTGGATCCATATTAATAAAAAAAAATCAATTAAATCTATGATTAATTAGCAAATAACAACTAAAACTATTGACAATTATAAAGGGATTTTTTGCCACTTAAAACCACATTCATTTATTGAAAATAAAAATTACATTGATTTAAAATTAAAATTAGATTGCAAATAATTAAATGCCTACACTAGAAATTTAAAACTAGATAGAAACAACAACATAGGAGGGCGGTTACATTTAGATATGGATTACTCCATCATCGCTTGAATCATCACGTTTACTATCTGCCTCATCATAATAGCCTCTGTTGTTCCTTATAGTACCTAGTACCTCCGCGCGGCCGGGTCGAGCTGCGTGAGATCCACATGACACAATAGCCACTTCTTCTTCTTCTTCTTCTTCTTGCTCCTCTTCTCGATACCTAGAAGCTTGTTGTGTCGTTATCATATTGACCCAAATTTATTGTTGTTGCAATCGTGTTGCTTCCTTGCGCGCATGGTGTTCTTTAAGATACTCAAATATGTCGTCTTTCCCTGCATTAAGTTCAAATAACTCAACATTTCCATCCTTAATAATCCCCTTCTTTATATCTTTTTGACGACTTAACTCTCGTTTAGCAGCCTTGTTTCCAATGGGCCTCGCCATCTGCTTGTAGTTCCACCGCACTCGTTCATTTGGTTTTGCCGATGTTGATCCAGCGGTCCAAGTGGGTTGATAGGTAGTATCACTTGGATTCACGTTTTGTTGGAAGATCGTTTCATAATCAAATTCAGGAATAGATTCTCTGAGAAGTTCATACGATTCAGCGTACTTAAAAGAGGATCATGTTTTCCTTTGGAATTGATCTCGACCTTCTCGAGTCTACATAAATCAGCATAAGTTTAGTTAGTATTTAAGAACCTCTGTATTCATTTCTAGATAAATTAATTAGCTTAAATAACTCACCAAGTCCTCGTGTGAAGCGCCACTCCTGTTTTGACGATGAATTGCAGCAAGAATTGCAACGAACTCCCTGACCTCCTTCTTGATGGCACTAAAATTAGATCTTATCGATTTCCAATCTCCATCGTTGGGGTTTTTGGTAAGCACAACAAAGATCTTAAGAATCTTTGCCCAAAATTCATCTTTCTTTTGTCCAGAACCAACATCACCATCTATAGCTATAGCGATATAAGCATTTGTAAGAACAATATCTTCCTCCATAGTTCTTAACCATGTTGAACCGAAATGAAAGACTTTGAGTGAGAGTTAGAGTGAAAAATCAATGAAAATGGTATTTGAAAAAGCAGGGGTACCAAAATACAACCAACTTTTCGTTTGGGCTCGTGAGACTTACGGTCAGATCTGGACGATCTCAAAAATCAATATCCAGATCCGTTAACCTGAGTTTAGATCACAAGGATCAGTCCAACGCAAGAGAGGGCCTTGGTAAATCCAATGGATGGATTGAGGACAACTATCAGGTTTATTAATAACGTACTTCTTGTGTTTGCTTTAATTATATAATCAGAGAATATAATGCGGAAACTAAAGCACACAAGACACCAGAGATTTTTTTAACGAGGAAACTACAACCTGTAGAAAAACCTCGGGACCTCGTCCAGATTGAACACCGCACTGTACAAACTGCCTACAAACACTAGCCTACTATAAGACTTCGGTCTGGGATGTAGCAGAGACCAATTCCAACCCTCCAAGAGAACTGGCTACTGTCGCACTCCTTACGTCTCTAGATCCACCACAGATCGTCACGCACTTGATTCCCCTAGCTGACTTCCTTTACAGGCCTAGGAGTTGTTTTAACCGTTGTTAAAGGCTTGTGTCAACAATTCCGGCTTTGCAACCTCAATTATCGACTGTATGTTTGAACCGTCCTCTATCAGTTTGACATACCCAAAGTGACTTCCTTCGGATTGCTCCAGGTCATACGGAAATCTACTTACAAGCGGGGGATGACAAGTAAACCGAGTAAACTATGCCCAACTTGTCTCTACCTCAGTTGTAAAAGAAGAATCACTTAAGAAACTTATACAACTGGAGCTAACTAGGTCTTACAACACCGAGTGCAGTCGTGCGTTGCTTCCTTTCGAAACCCTGTGTGTAACGTATCAGTTCTTGAATGGCCTTATATCAGAAGAGAAGGACCGTAGAATAGAAAAGAACGTGATCAGGTTACCAAGGTTACAGGTTACTCCGATTTCAACCACTAAGGTCTCAATCTCCTACCTGTGCTTCCCAACTCTCAAGAGAAGTCTTTATAGTCGTAGGTAAAATCCCAAGAGGAACTGCTACCTGATAGAGGATGACTATACCACAACAAGCATTCGCCGAAGTGAAAAGAGTTATACGATCACTTCCACAAGGGACCTTCATGTATGCTTGATGCTTGCGGTATTCGTCCTTAGACACCTCTATTTATAGCACTCAATAAGATAGGTTGCTTTGGAATAAAGCAACTAGTTTCTTGTTCCACAAGTTTAGGAAACCCTAACTTGCAAACCAAGTAACCTAGATTTATCTCAATTGGAAATCTTTTATCATTTATCTGCCAAGTGTTATTTTGTTAGCTCAAAAACACTTCAAGATAGAGATCCAACAGACCAAAGATAATCTTTATCTTATTGACATATTGAAAATCGTTAGATGGACCACAAAAGATATTTCGTGATAACCAAGTCCAACTAAGAGATAAAGGAGTTCAGAGTTTAACCCGAGTGAAAATCTCAGAGAATATTCACTTGGGACGGTTCGCAAACCGTCCATCTGAATCACAGCCAAAAGTATCGATTTTGAGGTTCACGTAGGTACGCGTACAAAACGATACTTTGGAACTCAGGAGAAATCCCAAGTTTATGTTCACGTACGGTTCGGGAACCATCCGCCATTTAGATTAGGGTTTAACTGGACCCGCTGGAAGTTCTGGGCTTAACCAGTACTTAGACGTGTTAGATTTCCTCAGCTGTAATCCACTGGACTCTTGCTCAGGAGTACTCCTTTATCCAACAAGTGATTTGCAAGCAAACCATTGCAATGGACAAATGGTATCGAATCTATCCCATGCATTCTTGTACGCTTAGTATTTGCGGGAACAAATACCAACATAACACATGGTCATGTAGACAAGAACACGATCTCTATCGCTATTAATATCACTACTAAAGTAGCCGACTATTTCGAAAGATAGAGAAAGTAGAATAGAAGAATTTCCATAAAAGTCATAACTCCTACTAACCTTTTGTCGATGAAGAATAATTGATGTCTTCTTTGTCTTCACAGTATTTGTCTTCAAGGTCTCTACTACTTAGTCTATATCCCAATTCCGAAATCTAAACTCTAGTAGGCTAAATCAAGAATTGTGTTTTGTCACCTAAAACTGACAACCAGCTTGACATACCAACTCTAGTGGGTTTGACCTGACAATGCCCTAAAATTATTGATTGGGATGAATTTTGAGTTGAGAAGGGTGAGTTGGTTTAATAGTGAAAATACCCAACGAAACTATTTTTTACTGTAGCAAATTCGACCGTTAGACAAGGTTTTACTGTTGAGAATGAGTGGTGTAGATGAGGTGTAAAGGGGGTATAAGAAAAAGGAAATTCAAACAAATATAAAAATCATGGGGCGACCACTGAGTAGGCACCCATTTTTGGGCTTACACTCAATGGTCGCTGACGCTCTTTGAGAGGCTACCTGGAGCGGCCATTGGGTGTCCGCCTAGTAAAAACGACATACAAATGCATCATATCTATCTCACATTTTAGTTTGTTGTAGGACTTTTACATAGAATATGCAATTTTACATATTATTCACACTAAAAGTGTACCATAGTGCTTGCTCTCATATAGAAAGACATAATTGATTTTTCCCACAATGTGGGGAAATTGACTACTATTCACCAACAAGCACCTCCATAGTGCTTGCTCTAAGAAGCTAAGAATGACATATTGTGGCCAAGTTAAAGAGAGGAAAAAACGCAAGTGCAATGGGTTGTGGCTACAATGGTGCGGTCACCAAATAGCCGCGGAAAACCATAGCGCAACCATGATTCATAAAATCCAGAAATGCACGCGGGTTTCTCCTTATATTTTCTCCTCCCTCTACTCCTTGTTCTTCCCTCTTCTTATTTTCTCCTCCCTCTACTCCACTTTCCCCCTTCTTGACGATCAAGTCGACTCGGAAATACTTTCTCGATGGTTTTTGTTGTGGGTTGTTGGTAATGTGTTATTCCCGGACAACAAAGATGTAATTCATTTTGAGCGGGTCAAGTTTTTCCAAGACTTGGAGAAGCTTTCTGAGTATGATTGGGTCAAGCAATCAAGAATTTACAAAGCTCTAAATACGTATGCTATCAAGGGTACAAGACTGGAGTGTTATGTCTACATTCTACGGGTGAGCACTTATAGACGTATTTCTTACAATTCTTTATTTCGTAAATTTATAATTTACCATCAATAATGTTGTGTGCTTTCTCAACATTGCATCCTTGGTTTTGGAAAAATTGTCATACGCTCTTTCCCCGGACAAGAGAAGATAACCCCAAATGAACTTGATCCATGGCCGGGCGCTATAAGGTACGATGCGTCTCAAACCAATGTAGTACAAACTGACAATGCTCTCAAGTCGTTGTCCGACATCCGTAGTTGTATGGATAATGTGAGCCCTTATGGCGGTGAATTGCAACCTTGGCTTACAAGTAGGCATGGTAGTAAGGGTAAAGTTAAGCATGCTCAACTTACAATGTCTGTGGGTCGTCACTTGTTTTGGGAAGTGGATGGAAAATACAATGTAGCATACTTAGGAGAGAGGTGTGTTAGACAAGTCAATGGCATTGTAGCGATCCTTTGTGATCAGCCTGTTAAGATTTCAGAGCTAGCAGATTTACAGATTAGGCTCTACATTACTGATCGTAACCCATCAAATGATTATGTGGTTGTACCAGACGAATGGTACAGAAGAAATTATTCGACGACACTTGTACAATTGTGGGTAACCGTCCAATTTATGGTTCTCAAGGAAGACTTATTCTTGAGAAACAACCCGAGTGTCACGCTAATTACGTCCCTCGTGTAAGCGGTAATGAGGTTGGTCCGGGTTTTCCTTCGACTAGAGCTCCCTATTTGAATCTCGTGGACGATAAGGGACAAAGATACGAAAGGGAATTGGGGGAAAGGGTATTTATAATTCTTCAAATATCAAGAGTATGATCCCACCTCGGGTACCGCGATAAGTAACATCTAACCTTAATTACCGTTCTTATAACAAATTTGTTATTTCCTTCACCTAATTAAACAACCATATTAATGTTTTTTTGCAGGAACATTTCTGTAGAGCTTTACAGATCTCCGAACACACCAGAAAGGCCGAGAGAACTGCAGTATTACACATGTCTCAAGATGATTACAGGAACCGCCGAAGACAATGCGACCAGCAGTATGGGAATCTGCCGCACCCTAAACCAATGGCCTTGCAATTTCAAAGACTGGTACTCTACCTGGTTTGGTTCTCCCTCGCCTTCCTATGATGGTTCTTCAACTTCCTATCAGACTCATGTCAGCAACACACCATCCGGTGGGTTTGAATCGGAAAATCCGTATTCTGTTTCTCTTGCTAAATTAGATGGAGGCACACCGAATATTGCAGCGGCACCAAGCAGTCACATATTGGCCCTTCTTATCAAGTACAAGGAGTTACTGGACCTTCTTATCAAGGACAAGTAGGATATTTCGAGGTTCCATGGGATAACGAAAACACTCTTGATTTTATGAATCCCAATTATCGTGATCCTTATAATCAGGGCCCAAGTTCCTGATGAGGGTTCCTATGGCAGTCAGTTTACAATCGTTCTTCTTTATGTTTTTTAGATATTAACTTTTGAAACTATTTCTTGTGTTAGTTTATAAATTTGACGCAAATCTACGTTGTTTTTACTTTAAGATGGATAACATTACACTTAGAATCGAATATTACAACATAGAACATTACACTTAGAATCGAACATTACAACATAGGTGGCTTTTAAAACGATAACATTACATGAAAGGAAACACATTAAACATACATAACATTTTCCAGCTATAAAACTATAACATTACATAGAAGATAAAATGTAGCACATATTACTACACAAATAGCAAGTTACATTGCATTACATTTAGAAACCATATCCTGGAAGACTTCGACTCAAGAGATCTTGCAACCATAGTGTTAAAAAATCGTTCCGTGTGTTTCAACATATTGGGTTGACGCTCCGGCTTTCTGAAGATACTACGGAAAATATCGTGATCAATTGGCTTAATTAAAAACAAACAGAAACCCAATCCTTTAGGCAACAAAATAAATAGAATAAAACTAACCTGTTGTTCTTCGGTCCAGGAGGGTTGAGAATGTGCAAGTTCATTCATAAACACAACAAATTTTTTAACAGCAGTCGACAATGAACATAACCTAACTCGCATTGTTAAGCAGGATCTTTGATTATGGTTTTCGGTAAGCATGCAGAAAGTTTCAAAAATTCTTTCTCAAATACATTTCTGTTCAACCCTATCTCACTATCAACTCCATCTAAACATCTGGCGATATACGCATTTGTGAGAGCAATCTCTTCATTTGTGGTAAACCTGCGTGCCATCTTGAAGTGAATTTGAAGACAAACTTAGTAGAGGAAGAAATAATCAAGTTGAGTGGCTTGATTGGGGTGTGTTTTTTTTTCACAAAGTTGTGAGTTGATTTCATAGTAAAATACCCAACGGATCTATTTTTTTGAAAATGTTACCGTTGTGAAATGGACTGACAGACTAATATATCCGTTGTAAAATGGATGGTGTAGATGGAGTGTGTGAGGGGTGTGAGAAAAAAAAAGGTTAAACGAGATTAATTAATCTGCGGCCACTTAGTAGCTGCACCCTCTAAAATGCGGTTGCTGAGTAGCCGACGCGGCTACTGAGTAGCCGAAACTGACGTGCATTCAGTTACCGCACCATGCTGCTTAGCTACAAGGGGGAACAAATCTGTTCCTCCTTGTGGCCAAGCACACATTGTTTGGCTACAATGTGGGGGAATTTGCTACTTTTTGCACTTTTGGAGTCCCATAGTGCTTGCTCTTAGGGTCACATTTTAACCGGCCAAAATGAGTTGAAGCACCTTCCGTACATTGGGTTATGTTCCCCTTTGTGACCAAGCACACATTGTTTGGCTACAATGTGGAGGAATTTGCTACTTTTTGCACTTTTGAAGCCCCATAATGCTTGCTCTTAGTGTCACATTTTAACCCGCCAAAAAGAGCAACACTGCTAATGGGGGGTTGAATTTCTGGGGGGGACAACTATTCCATATAGGACAAAAATATTTTGTGCATGGGTTTGTCCCCCCCCAGAAATTCAGCCCCCCATTAGCAATGTTGAAAAAGAGTTGAGGCACCTTCCGTGCATTGGGTTTGGACTTTGGAAGCCCTGCTCATGGTATCTCGCATCTATGAGGTTGAGTTAACATTTCACGTGTAAAAAAAAAAAGAAAAAAAATGTTAATAATTATAATTACTTAGCACTTCTAGTGTGTACAGTATCATTGTAAACCTAGACTACATATCCTCCATCGCTGACTCTTCTTCCCTCTTGAAAATCTAGACCTCCTTATTCCCCCATGGCGAATTCGCCCGAAATCTAGGGTTTCGAACACCAGAAAAGAGAGTGAGCTTGACCAAATTTCATCTTAGATCAAATGAATTCTTCCAATTTTAGATTCTGTTGTCTATTAATTTTAGGTTTACTTGCGTTAAAATCTGAATCAGTACAGCATAAACCTTTTAGAAGAGATCCAGGTCATCCACAATGGCATCACGGTGCATTTCATGATATTAAAGAAAATGTTCGATCAGACGTTCGTCGTATGCTTCACACTCGAGCTGAGGTAATAATAATTAACTCAATCTATCATTCAAGTTTCAATAATCTCAGTAATTGATTGAATTTCTCTGTTGGTGTTTGTTATTGTCTTGTAGGTTCCCTTCCAGGTTCCACTTGAAGTGAATGTAGTTCTTGTTGGTTTTAGTGGAGATGGAGGGTATAGGTATGAGTTAGATACTCATAAGCTGGAAGCGTTTTTGAAAATGAGTTTCCCGACTCATAGACCAGCATGTTTGGAGACGGGAGAGCCACTTGATATCGAACATCATCTTTCATACAATGTGTTTCCAGTAAGTTTTCTGTAAAAGCTGTTTGTGTGATGATTTAATTTGTATGGTATTTCACTGAGGTAGTTGCTTGTTTGAATTGAATTTTGTTTATTCCGTAGTATCTAATGTGGTTGTATTTTGAACTGTGACATATTGGATTTTTTAGCTTAGCAATGCCATGAGGCGTAACCATATCTGTTTAGCGTGTGAACTACATGTAGTGATCATATAACGATGTTGTATGATCAAATGGTATGCTGAGCATTGTATTTAGTTTACATTTAAGGAATATCATGTGAAATGTTGATTAGGAAAACCCATCTTTGAAATTAGGAGCTTGTGACTGCCTTGTTGTCATTATCTATATTGTCTAGTATCATGAAATTTAACGGAAGGATGCGAGAATTCAAATGAGCTTTTCTCTATGTATGTGGGTAACTTTTTTGTGTATCTGATTCAATAAAGACAACACTAACATGTATGTTTATGAATTTAGGTGGGACAACAAGAGCTAATATCACTTGAGAAGGCAGTTAAGGAGGCTATGGTTCCTGCTGGTACTGCTAGAGAGGTAAGCATTATCTTGTTGTCGAGATGCTTTATGTTTTCATAAATACGTGTCATTTTTGGTTTATTGAAAAGTGACATGAATATCTACTTAGAATGAATGTAATAACTTAATGTGACTTTCAGAATGAATTTGGGAGGGAGGTTCCTTTCTTCGAAGTAAATGCAAAGGCGGTGGAGCCTGTTTTTGAGCGCCTATATTCCTACATTTTTGACATGGATGGTAGAGGTGCAGAATCTACTGAAGAGATAGACAGACCTGTTCCCAGTGCAATATTTCTTGTTAATTTTGATAAGGTCTATTTATCGAGTTGATCATTTTCTTTTGTGTTATCTTATCTGCTGAACTTATTTGTCACAGTCCGACTTTCTATTGGAATATATGTGGTTGTATGCCTGTGTTGCTGCTGCTGATACATATTTTTCAGGTCAGAATGGATCCAAGGAACAAGGAATTTGATCTCGATAGTTTAATGTATGGGACCATACCTGAGCTTACAGAGGAAGAAATGAAAAAACAGGAAGCAGAGTACATTTATCGTTATCTCTATAATGGTGGAGGGGCTTCTCAAGTTTGGTTAGGATCTGGCAGGTAAGTTTGAGATTTAATCGTGTTAATGGATAGAGTAAACTGTGACGTTGATGTGATTTCTACTTGAAAGCATACCATGGACCAATTTTTTCCCAAGATCTTGAATCTCTTGGCTTATCCAGATTTTTTTTTTTTTGGTATCTCTAATTTCTAGACATCCTGATAATCAAACAGTCATCCTGTTTGTCAAGTTTGAATTTCTGGATTTTTTTTTTTTGCTTCTATTTCAGTAGCGTATATGCGATGATATGCTTAGAATTCAGATCACCAGATAGCGATTCCTTTAGGTTTTAGTGCTGGGGAAAGTCGTGAAATATATCTCTGTATTAGGAGCAACCTGGCTCCTCCGGTGTATTCCACACGAGGATTATTATTAATTAAGTTGTTATTTTATTTTATTTTTGAAACTGAATAAACTTATTATCATTGTCGTTATTAAGATCTTCTCTTTATGACTGTGACCTTGTTTATTTGGTCTTGTGAAACAAACGCAGGACCAGAACTTATAAACGACTTTTTAATATTTATTTGTCTGCCAGTTAGTACACTGCTTTTAAATACAACAGCTGGTCTCTTATGGCTGATATTTGTAATTTTTGTTTTCCTTTTTGGGCTTAATCTGACTGTCTTTTCAGGTTTGTTGTTGTTGACCTCTCTGCTGGTCCTTGCACTTATGGAAAGATAGAGACCGAAGAGGGAAGTGTTAGTTACAGAACACTCCCTCGGTTATATAATTTAATCTTTCCAAAAGGTTCAGTGGCTGCTAGTGTTTCGTCTACTCAAAATATCTTCATGGGACAGCTTGGAGCTTTGATTTCGACTACCATTCAACATGTTATCGCTCCCGATGTTAGGTACTTATTATGTTATATATATATATACACACACTATCAGAGCATTATGGCATTACTTAATCTTTGTAAAATTCTTCACATTTTTGCACTCTAATTATGATTCATGTTTTGGTCGATATAGATCTAAAAACATCCTGGCACCTATGAACCCCTATCTGTGCCTGAGTTCTTTTTAATCAGTATTTTACTATTTTAATTTTTTATCTGTTGGTTCTGGTGTCTGGCAATATGGGAAGGAAGGTTGAATGTTGCATTCAGCAGTCTTTGTCAACACTTTGTGTTTGGTGTTGATATTCTGCTTTGAGGATATTATGTTGCCAATGTTTTCTCGACCATCTTTGGAGATGTGTATTCGTCTTGTGTGCAAATCCTGCATTGTGAGCATATTTTGTTTCTTTGCACAGATTTGAAACTGTTGACTTGGCTAAGAGATTGCTCGTGCCTATCATTGTTCTCCGTAATCATAATCGATACAACATTATGGATGGAGGGCATAACTATAGTATAGATGTGCAGGCAATTGAAGCAGAGGTTAGTTGTTGCCAGATATTGGAATTCTGAAGTGTCATAGTTTTTGTGTGAAATTATAATCTAAGAACTTCCATTTAATGTTTATGATTTTCCAGGTGAAGAAAATGGTGCATGCTCACGAAGAAGTAGTTATAATTGGAGGTACGCATGCTCTACATCACCATGAAAAGCTAGCTATTGCTGTGTCTAAAGCTATGCGAGGTCATTCCCTACAAGAAACCAAGCCGGATGGACGTTTTCATGTCCATACCAAGACGTATTTGGATGGTCCGATACTTAAAGAGGTTGGTTGATCTTTCTGTTGCCTTCTCTTTTTTTTTTTTTTGGGGGGGGGGGGGGTTTATCTTCTGAATCATAAAATACTTCTCATATTAAATTACATTCTGTCCTGCTGGTCACTTGCTAAGCAACTTTGTAAATTACCATCCTTCAGAGCTTAGAGAAAATGGCCTATAGTTTACCAGGACTTGAATTATTTGCAAAAGAAGCCTACAGCTCCTCTGTGCGAAACAATAGTCTAGGCAAATATTTCCAATTGAGCTAGTTTTTCACTTATAAGTCTTGACCTGGAAAATGCATAAAGCATGCATTTTCTTTTAATTTAATTGGTATCTATCTTATTGTCACTAATATTTATCACAGGTTATTACTTATTAGGATGTACCTACTATGTCTGATAAACATAATCTTTTTGAGCTTCCTAGTACAACTCCAAGTTGCCTCTTCATGATCTGTAAATGCTGATATTGTAGGAAATGGAACGTTCTGGTGATGTGCTTGCTGCAGGCTTACTTGAAGTTTCTGATCCTTCGCTATCAACTAAATTTTTCCTCCGCCAGGTTTGTCTACATGTTCCCTTTATGGATTTGTAGGCTAACGGGTTTTAAATCCTAACGGATGCATAATCATTCTAAAAGAATCAGTAACTTTTATTTGATTTCTTCAGAACTGGATGGAAAATTCTGATGGTTCAAGCGATTCCGTCATAAAGCACCGACCTATTTGGGAAACTTACAGTCCTAAACGTGGCAATATAAAGAAGAAGGACAAACAAAAGAAACTAGGAGATCTGTACAGAACTTACGGTACCAGAGTAATTCCTGTGTAAGCACATGATGTCGTCTCAGTTAAATTTCCTGCCCAATTATTCTTTCGCTTTTACAAACAAGGAAACTGCCGTTTTAATTCTTGGTAACACCAGAATGTTACGATGATGGTAGAATATCACAATTGCTATGAATGATCCTATAGCTTGTTGGTGGTATGAATACTAGTATGTAAGTGTGAATGATTCCACTTGGTTAATAATTACGAATGGTAAAAAAAAATGACCCCGGTTGGTTTAGAAAAGACTATTTATTGAAAGTTTTTTCCCCGGTTTGGTTTAGAAAAAAAATTACACGGTTTGGTTTAGAAATAAAATGACCCCGGTTTGGTTTAGAAAAGACTGTTTTAATTCAAGTTTTTGTTCCCTTTTATATAATGTGTTTGATTTTGCACAGCCTAATACATGTAGTGCATAGCTTAATATGATGCCTATCGAGAAATGATTACTTAGTACCTGACAATTTAATGATATGCTGATATACATAGTCTTTCTAGCTAGTGCATTGGAATGCTATCCAATTTGCATTACGCTTGGCAGTAACTAGAGTTCACATTTATCTTACTTGGCAGCTTTGTGCTGTCACTGGCTGATGTTGATGAGAACCTTCTAATGGAAGACGAAAGTCTTGTATGGACAAGTAAGGATGTTGTAATCGTTCTGCAGCATCAAACTGAAAAGATACCTCTGAGGTGAGTAGTTCCTTGATTTTTGTTTATCTGTCTTTCTCAGACTTGACATAATCTTTCACATGTAGACAGTGACTTAAAGTTGCTTATAGATCTTTTTACATTGGTCCTTGCAAGTAGTATGGTGCAGTTTGGCATGTTACGCCAAATTGGAAAGTCATCCCTCTTTTTAGAGCAGCTTCTCTTAATTTTTGTTAGCTTATATCATTCC
Organism: Papaver nudicaule; assembly: GCA_023529015.1. Taxonomy (NCBI): domain Eukaryota; kingdom Viridiplantae; phylum Streptophyta; class Magnoliopsida; order Ranunculales; family Papaveraceae; genus Papaver; species Papaver nudicaule. The sequence goes on from JAJJMA010325736.1 coordinate 29,987, forward strand.
ATCACACAAAATAATCTTCTTAATCTACTTTTTCTGAACAGTTATGTTTCAGAGACAGAAAGAAGGTACGCGCTTCCATCTCAAGCCCAGCGCCACATTATAGCTGGCCTAGCTTCTGCAGTGGGAGGATTAAGTGCACCGTACGAGAAGGCCTCGCATATACATGAAAGGCCTATGCTCAATTGGCTCTGGGCGGCTGGGTGTCATCCATTCGGTCCGTTTTCAAATACTTCTGAAGTCAGTCAGATGCTTCAGGATGTCGCTTTGGTAAAACAAAAATCCGTCCTTGTCATCATCTTTCTTTGGTTGAAACTAGGACTTCATGTGATCCCGTTTCCAAGTCGAACTTCATTTAGTAGCTGGGTACATACTACTTTTCAGTGAGAGAAATCTGGTGAACTAGATATTGGTTGATGTTGCACAATGCAAGATGTTAGATACTTGGATGTACTTCATCAGCAAGTCATAGGAGTGACCCTTCCCTAGTTGTGGCCGAGGGTATTCCTGAGGCCATAATTACCTGATATTAAAATGTTTCTGAGTCTGAGAAGGATTTTATAGATGAATTACTCTTGATGGTGAGTCGAAGTGAGCCATCACTTAGGCAACAATTTGCAGTGTGCCGGATGGTAGATCAGACACTTTTACCTCCACCCACCAGACTTAAACCCCTTGTAGCTCTCTACTATATTGTTTTACATTTACATCTCTTCCGCAAATTCTGTTATTGATGTATTTCACTTTCTTGTCATTTGTAGAGGAGCAGTATATATTCACGGGTTGATGCAGCACTTCACAAAATTCGTGATACTTCAGAGGTAAGGACAATGCTTCGAGTATTTTTGTTGTATAACTATTATCTATTTGGTACATGTCAAGTTTGCTAATAATGTCTCATCCATTCAGACTGTCCAAAGTTTTGCTGCTGAATATCTGAAAACACCTCTTGGTGAGCCAGTCAAAGGTAAAAAGAACAAGACAATCACTGAGCTATGGGTGGAAAAGTTTTACAAGAAGACGACCCACTTACCAGAACCATTCCCACATGAGTTAGTTGAACGATTAGAGAAATATTTGGATGTAAGTGTTTTTTAGCCGATTTACTATGCCAGAGTGTCTCTTCAACTGTTTAAGATAATCTTTGAAACTCACCATATGTTTACTTATGAACCATAGCAAACAACAATATACTTATTTCTAGTATTCTTGAATGACAGAGTCTTGAAGAACAGCTTGTAGATCTTTCGTCCTTGTTGTATGATCATCGGCTAGAGGAGGCACACTTGAACAGCTCAGAAATCTTCCAAAGTACCATGTTCACCCAAAAGTAAGTAAATTCGATCTGTTCTCCATGCACCGTTCTGGAATTTTATTATTGATTCATCTTTTCCTTTTTTTTTTTTTTTTTTTGATACTGGGATTCATCTTTTCCTTGATTATAAAGTGTAGAGCATATTTCTGATCAATGTTAAATTTTTCTGTATTTCAAATGCAGTTACGTAGATCACATCTTGTCTGCCGAAAGGGAGAAGATGAGGTGTTGTGAAATCCAATACAAGTTCCCCGTTCAATCCTCTCAGGCATTTATCTATGGGGGAATACTCATTGCCGGATTCTTTGTATATTTTGTTGTTATTTTCTTTTCTAATCCTGTTAGATGACCAGATTTTCGAACTATGATCAGAAATTTTTTTGTTAACATATTGAAGTATACCATACTGTGTAATAGGAGTTGAATTAATCATATTTGTCAGTCCACAAGTTTATTCCAAGTTAGCCGATGTCCCTTTCTTGTTCTTTCTCTATTTCCTTGTGTTTATACCTTACAAGCTTATCTGGGGTAGTAACAAAATAGACACTCGTTGCGGCTTGATTTCAGTCCTAGTTAATCAGACCTCAACGAGTTACTACATGCACTACCACAGAAATACTTGAAATGATATGGATGATGACAATTTTCACCAAGACCATGCACTCTCTGGTTCAGCCTGATGGTGATGAATCTATTGTCCCAGAGGTTGATAAGCGAATCATTCAAAGCTTGTGCGATGGTTCACGTGTATCCTGTTTGGTGTGCCTCTCTGTTCCCAAACACACCGCCTGCCGGTGCTGTCATGTCACCTTACCCCCATGCGTTCATATTAGAATCTGTTAAACTTCCAAGATAAAGATCGAACGGCAAACAAGGTCTCGTGACCAGTGTGGTCGATTTCGTCCGAAACGGACGAAATCTCGCCGAAATTTCGGATCCCAGTGGCTTAACGAAACGTAATGAACGGAATTAACGATACGAATTCTGAACGAATAAATCGGTTGATTCGTCCGAAATCAGACCGAACCGAGTCACCGAAATTAAGGCTATTCTTCTTCGTCAACAATAACCAATAAATCAGAGAAGAAGAAAGCGTCTGATTTTTATATGAATGGGAAAGTAAATCAGATCGAAAATCATAAAGAAAAAGAGAATGATAAGAAGATAGACGGTGGTGGTGGTGTGCCAATTACATATACATATAGACCCTCAGCTCCTGCTCATCGTAGAGTTAAAGAAAGTTCGGGCTTCTGAAAACAAGTAAGAGAAATCATCGCAACATCAAAACATAACTAAGAAATAGACCAAAACTCATTTCTGAAAACAATTTGTAACCAACATCTATCAATTGTTCACTAAATTCCCAATTTTACAGAAACCCTAAAATCAATTTTACTGAAACATGATTAAACATAAATCAAACGACGTAGATGTGAGATACTGGGTTTGATGTACTGACCTGTTTTGATTCACCTTATTCACGATCGAGATGGAGAAGAAAACTGAGCTTCGTCTTTGATTCGTATTGTTTTTCCTTTAATGGTAACAAAACATCTCTCAAACGGCCATTAATCAAACATATTTCACTCGATCTCTCATGCTTCCACTCGATTCTTAAGGTTTTTTCTCGATTTCATGAAGAAGTAGTCACTGTTGTAAGGTACTTGTGGCCGGTAGTGATAATGATAATAGAGAAGAGACTAATTAATGACTTGTAAACTTAAGGTGTATTTGGTCAACGACTTAAAACGTGGTTGCCACAGTCTCAGTGCATATTTGTTTAATTTAACTTTATCTTATTTTGTATAAGAAATTAGTTCTGTTAGAATTATATCTCAACAACCGGAGAACTTTATAGACATTATCTTGTTAGAACAGGAGAATTTTATCTTGTTAGAACTTTATCTACAAGATGGTTATGTTATGTTTGAACTTTTATTTTGTAAGAATGGTATTTTTTTTGAACTTTTATGTTATGTATACATTGTTAGGAACTTGGGAGATGGGAAACAAGGTTCCGAAATATGCTCCGAAATTCCACCGAGAATCTCACCGAGACAACCTTGTCCCAGTGACCCAGTCCTCGAACGAAACACGACCGAAACCGAAATTGACCACATTGCTCGTGACTAGGGAGTGACGTTTATGGTATCCTTTGGTCCACTCGATTGGTACCTTGTAAGGGCTGGTAAATTATCTATACTTACAAAACAGAAGTGTTTTTTGAGTCACGGAACGGTCAGGATACATTCCAGTTGGTGTTAGTGGTGGTTAGGATCTTCCGATCTCTCCCAGTGTAAACTTCTATGAATAAATCCAACGCTTATCTTCCATCCCTGTCCACACTGGCGTTACTTTTATGCTTATTTACTCCCGTGTGTTTAATTCCCCTATTTCTTCCCAAATTTTCACTCGGTAATTACTAAGAAAAGGATTAATGGGGGTGTACTGTTTATAAGTAGATAACTGATTCGTCTCTCATTTTCTACCCACCTCACAGTTATGGTGTTTATCATTCATGGAGTAACTTTCCATCTCCCCCATTTTCTATTGTGTTATCCCAGTTTGGATGGTCAGAAAGTTTGATTTGGTATGGGGTTCTTCTCTGATGCTCTTTTCTTCTGCCAGAATTTATCATTAACAAAACCAGATCCAATAATGGTAAAAGCAAGTGATGTAAGTCAATTTGGGTTTCAACCAAGATTCGTTAAAATCTCTGATTCAACATTGAAATCGTCACTCTTTTCGTCTCATGAAGACAATGGTAACAATAAATCTCTTTCTTTTCTCAATTACTTGCCCAAAAGTTGAAGCCTTTATTAGGTTTTTGTTTCAATTGATTTTTGTAATTGGGAAAGGTAAAGGGGGAATCAAAGGTCATATTAGAGTTGAAAACAAGCAGAATACTTCAGTTTTGGTTCGACCTCTTCCCCTCTCTGAATCTCTAATCTCTATGATTTTTAATTACAAAAGTTTCAATTTTGGTTTGTAATTTGAGTGCATGGTCCTGAAAATTAGATTTAATTTTTGTGGGCTCTTTCTGTAGTCGGTTTAAACGTAGTTAAGAACAATTGGGCATCTGATACTACGCAATGCCATGGATTCTAAGAGATTGAATGTGGTAAGAAATGATTTTTTTTTAATTTACTTAGGATGTACGAAAGAAATTAGAAACCAGTTTTCATTGTGAAATTATAACTCTCATTTTTGCATCGCCTTCATTATCATCATCATTGTCATCATTCTTAGCATGTACAGCCACTTGCTGCGAATTACAAAACAAACTTTTTCCAGTTAGTTTGTTTCACTCGCCTCTTTCCCACAACTGTAGATCCTGGAAGCGCAGGATATGATCATTTTATTCCATATTTTCAATGACCAAGCCGTTACGGAGTTACCCTTCTTCTCAACGAAACCTTTCTAGGGGATCAGATAGTTTGTCATAGATTTGATTCATTGAGATTGCAATGAATTCTCAAATCAATCAAAAATCTAGATTGTAATATTGACAAACATTAGCTATGAGCGAATTAATGAATGTTTGATTTGTCTTTAGGGAAAAAAATCACAGTCGATGGCCCTCTCAATGAATGCTGGATTATCATTATCACCTGCTATTTGGTAGGCATGAACAAGTATTAGTGGGATCCGTATCTGCAAGGTATTTTTGCTTTTCTAGCTTTTTTTTGCACTAAGAATTTTTTTGTGTTTGGAATTGTTAAATTGGGTATTTGGTTCAAAGCATTTCTTTTTGACTATATGTTTACAGATGTCCTGTATTCTATTACAGATGTACACTGACTTCATTTTTGCAGGGAAGCCACAAAAGAGCTTCTGCACCTTCTATTCCTCTTCCTTTGATGTATCTTTTTCAGTAAGACTTTAATGTAATAACAAAAGACTCTAATTTCCATGTTTATTGAACGGATTAATTTATTTTTCTTTTGGAGACATGCAACATTACATGGGAAGTTAGTTTATATTTTGAAGTTAGCCGGTGCGCGTCATGTTACAGTAGCTCTCTTTCCTTTCTGTGCCTTTCATTTTTACTTAGATTCAAGGGTTTGAGGTAAGTTTGTGTTTTACGGGAATTTGAGATGATTGAATTTTCATAGCTTTCTGATTATGCAGAATGTTAAAGTGGTTGGGTTTATTTTTATTTCAAAGGATTCTAATTTTTGTGGATTGTGTGGAAGTGGGTGAACTAAAGCAGATGAAAGGTTAATTCTACCTACTTAATGAGCTTTCATCAGATCACTTTTGTAGCTTGAATGATGACTTTCTGGCATGTCTAAGGAGATATGGTGATGACTTAATGCAACAAAAAGCAGTATTCTTAATGAAACGGTCATGACACATGATTGCAAATCGTTTCACCTCTTATCGTAATGGTGTAAAACTTGGTTAGATGCATAGTAGCTTTTTATTCAATTAAGTATTCACTCAAGAGTTAGTCTAATAGGGTAATGTTCTTCACTTCTCTATATATTTATATCTTTCTCCATTTTGATTTCTATGAGACACATTAGTGTTTTTGTATATATGGGTTCGATTTCTAAGGGATGGGTTTACAGTAAGTGCACATGACATACTGTTCGGTAATTTGTTGGGAATAAAGAATTTTAGTTGGTTTTAGTGTTAGTTTCCTTTTACCGATAATGCTAAAAATGAGGTGCTATGACCGCAGAAAAAATTTGCAAGAATGGTTGCAAACATTTCTAGGTGACTAATGTTATACATACCAAAGCGTAAAGATCTCTCTTAGCCTTTGGTTTGTAATTTATCTCTCATTTTTTCTTTGCATTTTTCGATTCTTCTTTACAATATTTAAAAATTGAATTTATGTACGACTAAACTGAGCCTTCAGTTTTGTGGGTTTTGTTTGAACATTTTCTGCAGGGTACATGGAATTAGGACCTGAACGGAATTGTAATATTAATTTAACCTCTATTGTAGGATGTAGAACGGAATTGTAATACATGGTTCAGATTAAAACTGCCCAGTGATAGAAATTTGTTGGCAAAATTGTAGCTCCTTCACATGCAAGATTTGAAGATATTGGAGGAATATGGGTTTCAAAGCAACATACCGGAAAATTACCCGCATGAGAGTCACCAAGAGGACACGATAATGTAGGGAGCTACAGTATAACAAAAAATTCTTACTGTAGTTGCAAGATTACATTCATTCAATGAATTATGGATTCTAAGGCCATTTCAAATCTTAGCAGCTCTGATAGTCATTTTCGTTTGTGTCTACAGGTATACTCACATGCAACCATAGAAACATGCAAGGAGTTGATGTCGCTCCGTAGAAATTTATAGAGGATACAATCAAAGCATGAACGGATGAGGTAGGCGTCCAAATGACGGCTAGGTCATAGATACAACTATAATGCGAACATTATAGATCAACTCTCAGGTATATTGCACAACTATAATCAATGCTAAGTATGGTCGCCTACAGGGACTTATAGCATGTTGTTTGCCACTTTCTACACTATATTTGGTTTAATCTTTTCATTTCTCTAAATATGATTTTGCTGGAATACTTGGAATGTCAATGGAGTTTTGCACTGAGGTGTTATTGACTTCTGCAAAAAATGTTTTGTGAATTGCAGGTTTTATAAAACTGCGGAGTTGTATAAGCTAATATGCTGACAGTTGATCACCATTTAGTCCCTACAAAAGGTCAAGTTAGAACAATGATATTTGCTGACGATAAGTTAATTTTCACATTAAACTTGATTTATTTTCTTAAGCTACAGAAGTGGAGTGGTTGACCTCAAGGCTTAGGGATACCTTATTGTTTTGATGTAATTTATATTTATGCTGTGACGGGACAATCCGTTGATTCAATAGCTATATATGTTGGTATGTCCTAAGGTTTGCAAGTTGGATTATTATTCGTGATTAGGAAGGGTACATATAGGTAGTTTTCACAATAAAGTGGTCCAAACTACCAGCAACGAAGGTCAAGCTTATGTATGAAGTTTTTTATTTAATTTACTACTGATATGGGTTCAATGCCATTCTTGGATAGAGTGCAATAACAAGTACTTAATGGCTATGATGATTTGGTCGTTCTCCCCTCTTTTGCATTTGTATTAATAACTGACATTCAATTCTCTATTTATTTTTTTTTATAATTCTTCAGATGAATATTTGCTTTTGTGATTGTGATGTGAATATTGTTGAATTTTTTGGTTTAGGCAACTTGCTATCGCGCCTTTCAAGAGCTTTACAATCTAATTCGTCAAAGATGAAGGTAAATTCTCTACTCGACATCCCTTTATGCCCCTGTGAATCATATATGCTTAGGTATCATCACACTGAATCCCATTATACTAAAACCCACTTAATCTAGGAAATGGTGTTTGCTATCTTAGCTCAAATGGGAGAGCACATGGTTCTCAGCCATGTAGTTGTGGGTTCAAATCCTGCAGATGGCACAATTACTTGACTAGGCTACTTGATTCCATTGGCAATTAGCTCTGCATTATGTAGTCCAACAGGCTTACATTTCAAAGCGTGTCATACACCATTATGGCTGCACCTGTATATATAAATAAATCGTAATCGACGTATTACGATATTTATGTTGAATTTGGCTAAGATGATAAGGATGTTGGCAATAACATAATCGCCACCATTGTAAGTATAAGATCAGATCAACCAGAGAGTTTATTAACGGTTGTCAAAGCGAATGTATAGGTACGTGTTAGAGCGAAATATGAAACACTCTGATTTCATCTCCAATGGGAGAAGCCTACGGGGTAACATTTACACCACTAAATTTAATGCTGCTTCAATGTCAAAAATTTATAATTGATATTCTTTTGTGAAGTTTAAATTAAAGTTACATTACTACTATAAGAATACAGAAAATGGGCTTGGTAGACTTATTTATAAGCTCAGATGGTCTGAAATCCAGCCGCACTGTCGGCAGCTGTATTAGAAATAGTTTTGTCATCCTTGCTTTATAGGAAATATTTCAAAAGAAGTTTTCATCAATAGGTTTTCAAGGGAAGTTACTTTTAGCTAGCGATAAAATGAATTCCGTGCAACGGCTTTAATTTGAAAATATTTTTGATGGATAATTTTTGGTTCCTAATTTTGATAGATAATTTAATTTTAATTTTGCCGGATGGTGACGTAATAAAGATTCTTGAGGCTTGCAAACCTAAACTAGCTGTCCATTTTCTTATGCATTTTCTACTCAGTTTTTGATGCATATTTTTTTTTTGTTTACTTCTCACTACGACGAATGTTGTCTATGCGAAAATTCTTTTTCAAAACTCAGTAGGGTTTATTTTAATTGGGGACGTCAGTCAGACTTCAGAGTAGGTCATTTACTGTTGCAGATTTAATTGGTTGAAAAATCTTTTAATTATTATGAATACCCAGGATAAAACACCACACAATCTATATATATTACCTGTGCATATCAAACAAGTGTACGTATGTATACATGAAAAATTTAGGTTGCAAAGTACAGTATAATTGGCCGGTATTGCATCGTATATTGAAGCTTTAACGCATTGGTTAATCCGGGAAAAAGTAGTTTGGGTAAACCTTTTTTAGTTACTATGAAAATTGAAAATCTCCACAGCTGAAAAAATATTTAATAATTAATCGGTGATTAGTGAATGTTTGATTCCTCAGCTTGCGACACTGTGAAATAGCCCGTGCCGTTACGGCACGGGTCACTCCCTAGTACTAAAATAAAAGAGATTTGTTGAAATTAGGTAAGGGCTTGTAGATTTACAACCGGAAACGGTTTAAGATCTCTGAAACGCTGAAACCCTTTCCTCTTCGAAAGCAAGTCGATTATGCATCTCTAACTTTCAGCACAATAGAAAAACAATACTCGAGACGAGATATGGGTGAGTTAGAGAAACTTTCAGGAGTTCCTACTCCCACCGACGATGAGCTCGTCTCCAAGGGTTTAATTTTCTCGATTAAGTATCGCAACCAGAGGCACATTGATGTGGAAGAATTCATCTATGGAGACTATCCCATGTATCCAGAAACGCAACTTTACTATGCCGATTATAATGACATTGAGGCTAATACTGACAAGATGCATTCTTACGATGAGCTTTTAACATGGATCCCTCATCCCCCTATTAAAACACGACTCAATTTCGATCAAATGGTAGGTTCGTGCAACGGTTTGGTTTGTTTTTCTTTACCTACTGCCAACATAAACGATCCTGTCTACATCTGTAATCCTTCTACTTTAGAATCTGTTGATCTTCCCAGATTGACATCAGCCAGCAAAGTTGTGGTTAGCGGATTTGGCTACCATCATCTGACAGGGGAGTATAAGGTCGTCAGAATCCACTATACTGATGAGAAGGCTTTGGTTGGGCACGTTGAGGTATACACTCTAGGAGATACTGACAATGGGTGGAGAGACAAAGGAGTAATTAGCTACTCGTTGTGCTCATCCCCCGGTGTCTTGGTCGATGGGGCTCTTCATTGGTTAGATTACAAGGATTGGAATATTGTTGCTTTTGATTTGGAAGATGAGGAGTTCTCTATGGTGCAATCACCTCCTTATTACGCTTCCAGCGTGCATTCGGTCTGGCCAGGATTGTATCAGTATGATTTGCTCCAGGAGATTAGAGGGAAATATCAACTCAAAGCGTTAGGAGGGTGTTTATCTGTTGTTCATCGTGGTGATGATAACTATATGGACATATGGTCACTGCCCGAGACAGAGGATAACACAGAAGAGAAAGAGTCATGGAGTTGGGTCAGGAAGTTCAGCATTGAAGGCCTAGATAAATATGATGATTACGAACCATTCGCCTTGACGAAAAACAACGAAGTTCTGCTATGGAACAACGGGACAAATCTCTCTTGTTACGATCCAAGTACTTCAACTTTGAGATTACTCACAGACGATGATTTGGGTATGTGTTTTGAATATTTTCAGGCACTTCCTCACTTGACAACCTCTGTTTCGTTAATAGCTCTCGAAGAAAAGTATAAAATGCAAAGAGAATGTGCATCAGATTCCGAAAGTGAAGCAGAACAGCTAGAGTAACCGAACGTTGATGTTTAGAATATGTTTAACAAGGATCTCCTATAAGATGTTGAATGTTTATTTTGTTTACAAGGATCTCCTAATTATAGAAGTAACAATTCTGTTTTCATTAACATTTAGATATTGGAACATGTTTTTGCTCTCTTTTGCCAAAGATTTTGCCACAAAACTTATATTATCGACTCAAATGAAACTGGCTGTTTTAGGGGCCGGTAGAATTGTCAGAGAAGCCAGATAATGAGACAAAATAGAGTTGTCCAATAGCTTTTTCTCAAAACCCCTTATCGAACATATTTTTTTAATTCCAAACTACCCCTACTTAATTATAACTAATCAAAATTAGTTATACTAAATCACCTATTTGAAATGAAATTTTTCCAGAAAGAATTTCGTCTGGAATTAACCTCCGCAACCAAACCGAAACAAATTTTCGTCTAGATGTTTTTACAACCATCCAGACGAAAACAACCTATTTGAAGCCAAAAAAATTTTTAGAGACATTTTCGTCTGGAGGTAACCAGCTTAATTCATTCGAAACTCATCTTGAAAAACAATCTATCTAACTCTATTTTCGTCTGGAATTGTACTAATTAACCTATCCGAAAAACAATGTAGCAAACTCTGTTTTCGGCTAGATTTCTCACATTTAACACTGTTTTCGGCTACTTTCTTTGTGACACAATCTACACTACTCGATTTTCGTCTGCAAACTAGGCATGCAAAACTGTAAACAACCAGACGAAAAATCTGGAATGTAATTTTCGGTTGGATTTTTAGGGTTACATCCAACCGAAAATCAAACTGAACCCAAAATTTCTATGACATTCAATCGATCAATCAGCATAAAAAAACTCAATCACAGACAAATTCAAGCAATGGGTTTGTTAATTAGGTCTACCTGAGTCTCATATCCGGATCTATTTCATCAAGAGTCTCGGTTTCATCTCTTTCTTCACGTTCTTCATGTTCATGGTCTCATCCTTAATTTAATAGGGTAATTTAGACTTTTCATTGTTTTTGGACACCCCTTATAACACCCCCTAGGATTGTAATATTGTTTTCCGGCTTCTCTAACAATTCTGCCGGCCCCTAAAACAGCCAGTCAAATGAAGGAACCAATAGCAACTCATTTAGGTATAACCAATAATATAACTCAGTATAACTCAACAAACTTGATAAACTACTCCCAGGGTTTAATTGAGGGTTCAAGAAAAAATATACTCCTACGAAGGAAAAAAAAATACTATGAGACCTTACTTAGTGATCCAAATGAGGCTGAGGATTTGGAACAATCAAAGTAACAAAATTATGCAATTCATTAAAAAAAGACACATGACAACAAAGAAAATTACCAAGGAAAACCAAGACAGATCATTAAGATAATGGCATCTTAAATTGTGCATCTCATTCTACACCAGCCCGTTTCAAGACAGAGAAACAGAAAGAATGGGTACGAGGATGCCAATACATCCCAATCATATCACCTTCCTTAAGATCCCTCCTGTGAACAAAATCCCTAACCCAGAAATTGGTGATTATAAAGGATTCATCAACAGTAGACTTCTTCATGTACAAAATATGCTCACTTTTGGTATCCAAATCCCTGATAGTGATCTGAATCTGGTGCCCACGTTCTATCAAGTTCAAAACCAATTGATGATTCCAATACCTAAAGATATTATTGTAAACCGGTACAGGATCCAAAACTAGCCCACCAAGAGAACCAACATCAACTGGTGCAAGTGTTTTCCTAATCTCCCATTGTTTTAAAAGGTCTAATGGCATATTTGAATCCTCTCTTACCTCTACCAAATCACAACGAACTGACTGTAGAGGAAACCTTCCACTGCCAACACCTTTTTCTTCGTCAGCCTTGGAAGGGATCCAGTGAAAGCAGGGTTTCAAATTCATTTTTGATCAAAAAAAAAGAGAAAGGAAAAACTAAAGAGATAAAGAAGCTTGAGAAGGTTTGGAGGCTGTAGGAAATGGATACTTGGTGAGGGTTTAAAGAAAAACAAAAAAATACAATTATGGAAGAAATTAAAAAGGAAACAACTGATTTTCATTATAATAGCAGATTTTCATTAGTATTGAGTGCTTACCAAATTCAAGGGGAATCAGAAGAGAATTAGGAAAGTCTTGCATGCAGGAATTAAAGTTGCAAAAAACATTTAAGGTATAATTGCGTGGTGAGAGAGTGGAAACTGAGCAGTTGTTCAAAACCCTGACCATATCATCTGAACAGAAAAATTGTAAACCGTGGAAGATGAAGCACAACACATTTATCTAGTAACCAAATTATCACTATTAAAATGATTCAACGAATCGATCAAAAATAAAATAAAATGATTTAGCTTAAGGCTACATTGGCTTAGGCCTTAGAGACGCTCAAGGAATAAAATCACGAGTTACCTCGTCTCTAGCTCATCAGAACATACCTTGAGAAGGATTTTTTTTCTACGCATGAGGTTTGGTAACAAAGCTGAAACTTTAACATTTGTCCACATAGAGTTTGGCTTTTAACTGCGGCTCAACTCATGATTTTACACCTTTCAATTGTACACCAGTTATGTCAGGTATCCGTCACATTGACGTGGTTTGAACTAGTTGTCATTACATAAGATCTTCGATGTTCTACTCAACGTTCATATATTCATTTTCTGAAAAATGAATCAAGTGATACCAGACTTATGCTTGATTCAGCTCGGCACTTGAATTCACAACACAAACAAATTTTGCACAAGCCAAACTTCAAAATTGAAGAAATCATACAAGCTTAACAACATTCTACTAAGCACAGTGTAAACCTGCACTTGATATAAGTGAAAGCTTCGCTACTTGGGAACATACACATTTTCTCAAACA
>JAJJMA010325737.1:5846-34877 GCA_023529015.1 Papaver nudicaule
CACCTAAGAAGTTGAGACGTAATATTTCTAGGGTTAGTTACGCCTAGCTAGTTAGGACGTAACACAAGTTTACACCTCAATAGATTATGAATAGCAAGGCGTAAATGAAAGGTTGGAAATTCACCACCACTGCCAATTTCTTTCTCCATAATTTCTCATTCAATGAGTGAATTCCATTTATGGTTTCACTCCCAACTAACCTTCAATAAGTCAGTATTCAGTCACATGATCATGATAACTTCAATTCAAGTAAATTCAATCCAGTAGTACAACAAATATCGTTTGTTATAGTTAGCTAGGCGCATGTAGAATGATCTTTGTACTTTGATTGTTAGTTATTGATTTGGAGTAACAAACTAATTGATCTTCCTTATGACGAAAAGTGTGAATAAGGATTTACAATAATTAAAAATTAAATAAGTATGCTACTTGAGTGAAGAAGAGCAACTGAGTGAAATACTTCACGGAATTGAGAACCTCCTGAGTAAATAGAAATAACTCATAGACCATTCTCTCAAAAAATCCTCTCAAATCTCCGGACTCACCTCTGAAAACTTCTCCAAGTATGGGAATTCCTTCGTCAAACTCAATTTCCCACAGAATATCAACGTTCCTAACTTGGTCGACAACATCCATAGTGCGAATCTTAACATACCCAAGGTTGGATGCTAATTGCAGGTGGTATAGCTTGTTCAGTCAAAATGTCGCAACTGAACCTCAATTTGTAAAGTACAGCTCGTTCTGGACATACAATCACCAAAATCAAACAACTTTAACAACTGACCTTAACAAGACTGTGGGGATTAGGAGCATTAACAAGTAAATCAGCATGGGTGGCGGCGGTGGTGGCGGCGGCGGCGCTGGTAGTGGTGGTGGTCGCATTGCTGGCTGGTAGCGTGGTGAAGACTTGGAGAAGAAAAGGATATGTAAGGCTAATTCAAAATTTGTTTAGGGCTAAGTTAGAGATTTTCTAGATTTGAAGGGTAACTTAGACATTTTCTTTGTATACTAGGGACATCCCTTATAACAACCTTTGGATAGTTTTAGTGGACTGCAGTCCCAAAATCAGCGGTTCTAGTATCTGTATCCTGCATTGTCAAAAATAGTTACAACAAGCCCATAGAAAAATCTTCCTCATTGAAAGAGGCATCAAAGGAGAAAATCCAATCAAAGTGTTTTTCTTTGTCCCTGTTGACAATGTTATGATCCTTTCTGGTGGCTATTGTAGCATGATTACTATTGTTATTTATATTGCTATCATTCTTGAGTTGTATTCTAATTGAGTTCACAAGCTCAGTGGGATTAGGCTTGATGCCACTATAGACTCAATTTTTTTTCTTCTATATTTCTAAATAAACCAAAGAATTTGACAGATTATGGACGTTTCAGGGACTATGTCCTTATCATTCAAGCAACATTCAAACCAAACTATTACGTTGTATTATTATTGAAAAAGCAGGGGTACCGAAATACAACCAACTTTTCGTTTGGGCTCAGGAGACTTATGGTCAGATCTGGACGATCTCAAAAATCAATATCCAGATCTGTATAACCTGAGTTGTGATCACAAGTGATCAATTCCTACAAAGACAAGTCTATGTAAATCTTTATTCAAGATTTGGAATCAACGTCAGGATATGAATAACGTACTTCTTGTGTTTGCTTTAATTATATAATCAGAGAACATAATGCGGAAAGTAAAGCACACAAGACACCAGAGATTTTCTTAACGAGGAAACTACTACTTGTAGAAAAACCTCGGCACCTCGTCCAGACTGAACACCGCACGGTACAAACTGACTACAAACACTAGCCTACTATAAGACTTCGGTCTGTGATGTAGCAGAGACCAGTTCCACCCTCCAAGCGAACTGGCTACTGTCGCACTCCTTACGTCTCTAGATCCCCCACAGATTGTCACGCACTTGATTCCCCTAGCTGACGTCCGTTATAGGCCTAGGAGTTGCTTTAACCGCTGTTAAAGGCTTGTGTCAACAATTCCGGCTTTGCAACCTCAATTGTCAACTGTATGTTTGAACTGTCCTCTATCAGTTTGACATACACAAAGTGACTTCCTTCGGATTGCTCCAGGTCATACGGAAATCTACTTACAAGCGGGGGCTGACAAGTAAACCGAGTAAACTATGCCCAACTTGTCTCTACCTCAGTTGTAAAAAGAATCACTTAAGAAACTTATACAACTGGAGCTAACTAGGTCTTACAACACCGAGTGCAGCAGTGCGTTGCTTCCTTTCGAAACCTTTACGTAACTTAACCAGTTCTTGAATAGCCTTATAGCAGAAGAGAATGACTATGGAATAAACAAGAACGTGATTAGGTTACTGAGGTTACAGGTCAATCTGATAACAACCACAGAGGTACGTTATCTACCTGTGCTTCCCAACTCTCAAGAGAAGTCTTTTATACTCGTAGGTAAATCCCGTGAGGAACTGCTTACCTAATAGAGGATGACTATACCACAACAAGCGTTCACCGAAGTGAAAAGAGTTTACGTTCACTTCCCTAAAGACCTTCACGTATGCTTGATGCTTGCAGTATTCGTCCATAGACACCTCTATTTATAGCACTCAATAAGATAGGTTGCTTTGGAATAAAGCAATCAATTACTTGTCCCACAAGTTTTGGAAACCCTAAACTTGCAAACCAAGTAATAGAGATTAATCTCAATTGGAATTCATTAAACATTTATCTGCCAAGTGTTTTGTTAGCTCAAAAGCACTTCAAGATAGAAATCCAACAGACTAGAGATAATCTTTATCTTATTAATCCAAGTCCAACTAAGAGATAAAGGAGTTCAGAGTTTAACTCGTGTGAAAATTCCAGAGAATATTCACCTGGGACGGTTCGCAAACCGTCCATCTGAAGAACAGCCAAAAGTATCGATTTAGAGGTTCACGTAGGTACGCGTACTTAAATGACACTTTGGAACTCAGGAGAATTTCTGAGTTTCTTTTTCGCGTACGGTTCGGGAACCGTCCGACCTTCAGATTAGGGTTAACTAGGATCCGCTGGAAGTTCTGGGCTTAACCAGTACTTAGACGTGTGAGACGTCCTCAGCTGTAATCCACTTGACTCTTGCTCAAGAGTACTCCTTTAGATTCACCCATATCCAACAAGTGATTTGCAAGCAAACCATTGCAATGGACAAATGGTATCGAATCTATCTCATACATTCTTGTAACCATAGTATTTGTGGGAACAAACACTAGTCATGACACATGGTCATGTAGACAAGAAGACGATCTCAATCGCTATTATAACACTACTAAAGTAGCTGACTATTTCGAAAGATAGAGAAAGTAGAATAGAAGAATTTCCATAAAAGTCATAACTCCTACTAACCTTTTGTCGATGAAGAATAATTGATGTCTTCTTTGTCTTCACAGTCTTCGTCTTCAAGGTCTCAACTACTTAGTCTATATCCCGATTCCGAAATCTAAACTCTAGTAGGCTAAATCAAGAATTGTGTTTTGACACCTAAAACTGACAACTAGCTTGACATACCAACGCTAGTGGGTTTGACCGGACAATGCCCTAACAATTATAATTATAAGTGGTGAATTTATTTAAAGAGAAAACGAACTAAATAGTTCTAGATAAAGCACAGTTGACAAACATATGGGCTTCATCTTCCCAACAGATAGCATTACAAAGTCTACAGAAAGGATAAGCCTTTTTATTGATATAGCTTATTCTTTTCCCTAAAGCCAGAGCTTTAGAACTCAGTTTCCAACAAAATGTTTTGATTCTAGGTGTGTTATCTATCTTCCATTTTTTTTTTCCAAAACATAGCAGTTATGTTACCTTTGTTATAATTAGTGATACACGTTTAAGCAGAACTGGTAGTTAACTCACCATTAGGAGAGATTAGGAGTAATAGACCGAATCTTAATTTATCCTTTATGAGAATGCATGGTCTTATCATGTTACAGGTTCACCATCTCATCAACTAATTACAAGACTCAAGATTACAAGACATGAGTTATCAAAATGGAATAAACTCCATTTTGGGAACATTGATCATCATATAGATAAGCCGGAGGCTGAGCTAGACAATTTGCAAAAACAACCAAACTCAGTTTTCATTCACAATCAAGTAGTCAGAATTACTGAGAAGCTCAACAGGTGGAATAAGAATCAATGTGATTTTTATCGCCAGAAGTCAAGAGATAATTTTCTGAAAGAGATGGATAATAATACAAAATACTTCCATACCATTACTAATAGAAGAAAGCCAAGGAATAACATTGATTCCTTGCAAGACTCTGCTGGTACATGGTTAACAAGTAGGGATCAAATCGCTTCTCATCTCACTCAGTATTTCAGAGGTATGAGTACCACCAATAACCCTATTATGATTGATCTACTTTTAATGTTATTTCATCTGTGATAACAAAAGAAGATAATACAATTCAGAATGCCAGATAATGAAGAAATTCATAAAACCCTAAAGAGTATTGAAGTGCTCCAGGCCCTGAAGGTTTTCAAGCAGGTTTCTACAAATCACAGTGGCATATTGTTGGTGAGGATGTTTGTAACATGGTGAGAATATTCTTTGAGAGTAGGTAAATGACTAGGCAGGTAAATAAGACTTTTATTTCTCTCATTCCTACGGAAAAAAAAATCCTTTGACTCCTGCAGATTATAGACCAATTGGTTTATGTAATACTTCTTACAAGTTGATTTCCAAGATTCTAGTTAACAGGATGAAGCCCTTGATGAATAAGATTATTTCTCCTTATCAAGCTGCTTATGTTTCTGGAAGACTTATTAGTGATAATACAGTTATTGATCAGGAAATTATTCACACTATGAAGAAGAAGAGGGGTACTTATGGATGGTTTGCTCTCAAAATTGATATGAGTAAGGAATTCTATAGATTAAAATGAACTTTCTTGATTAAAGTGTCGAAGTATTTTGGTTCTGCAGATGAGTGGTGTAAATTTATATACCAATGTGTCTGCAGCATTACACTTTCAGTTATGCTCAATGGTTCACCATGTGAGGATTTTCATCCTACAGGAGGAATTAGACAAGGAGATCCTCTTTCTCCTTATTTATTCATCTTATCCATGGAGTTTTTGTTTAGGAAACTCATTAAAGCCCAAAACAATGACTCCATTCCAGAACATGTGAGAGGCTTAGCGTTCAGGGTTTTGGAACAACTCAATATTGCATTACTCACTAAGTTGGCATGGAGGGTTTGTACAAACAAAGAATAACTTTCGGTACAAGTGCTTCAAGCAAAATACCCAATTGGTAATCTCATATACGACTATACTTCTCCTTAGGATATATCATGGTTGTGGAAGGGCATAGAAAAAGTGTTAAAAGTGTTGAGACGAAACGTACTTTTGGAGGTAAACAATGGAAAAGGGACTCGTATGTGGAAGGATAGGTGGGTAGTGGGGTGCACACACCTCCCATCAGTCTTAATCCCCAAGTGCATAGCTACACTTAGGTTTTTGAACAACTATATTGCTGAATACAAATCAGTGAAATACTGGTTTGTTGAATGAGTTATTCGATCCTAATATCGCTGCCAGAATTCAAGGCATGTTAATAGACTTGACTAAACAAGATTTGATGGTCTGGATGCCAAATAAGGATGACAATTTCAGTGTTTAAAGTTCTTACAATAGTTTGTTGAAGTCGAATTACTACTCAGTTGAATGGCATTGACAGTAAGGTATGTAAAAGGCTTGGGAATTCAGAACATCGCATCAAATAAAACTATTCGTCTGGAAAAGTATAAAAGGTATAGTACCTACGGGATCTCACCTATCCAGGCATATACCAGGTATCGTAGACGAATGTGGCTTATGTTCAGGTGCGTCAGAAACTCTGGAACATATATTGTTCAATTGTGCTCACTCCAACAGAGTATGGAGCATCTATCAGGATAATATCGACTGTGACCAGGAGTAGTTTCAGACAGTTAGGCTTTGGATGCTAAGTTGGTTCGGTGGTTTAGATGGAAATGGACTTCGATTACCTGACAGTGAACTGCTTCTCAGAATGATGGTCAGCTGGGAACTATGGAAAGATAGATGCGATTGCATATAACAAGATTCAACTACTTCAATAGTAGGAACACGTAGTAGGACAGCTTTCTACTCAACCCCTAGTTCTCCAAACCCACCTAGGCAGATTACATTAAACAATAACAATATTTTGATTACTGTATCAGTCCATTCTAAGTGGAAAGCACCACCTTTAGGTTGCCTCAGATAAACATAGACTTCTCTTTCGATTTGATTACTAATGAGATGGGTTCTGGTTTGATTCTTCATGACAATGCAGGTGATTGTCAAGGCATCAAAGGAACATACACGGAGAGAGGGCTAAACGCAGATGAGGGAGAATTCATATATTCATATATAAATCTTTTAATTAATATTTTTTTGTGGTCCCGAGGCTATTAATTTATAGCGTTTCTACTGTATCTAAGTCAGAGACTAGTGGAGTGATTTGTTTTGTTGGTCCAGTAGCCAGTAGACTGACCAAATATCATTATCATTCCCATTATTCACCTGCCATATATGGTTATTTTTAATAATCTTAAGAACGTTCATTAAGTTATTTTAAATCCAAGAGTTGTTGCAGTTTCTATATTTAACCAATGGTTTTGATCTAGGGAAGTATTTAGGTTTTACAATTTTAACCCAACTTCCTTATTGTTAAGCATTCTCCAAGCAACTTTGGTTAACATTTAACTATGTTTTATTCATGTGGGTTTTTTTATCCCCAGACCACCCAAGTCCTTAGGAACGCAAATGATGCTCCAAGCTTTAGTGTAAATACAGTTCTTGCTATCTTTTTTATTCCACCAAATTCTTAGTAAATCCTCCACTTTATCTAGAAATTTATTAGGGAAAGCTAGACACTGAATTTGGTAAACTGGATAAGAACAAAGCACTGATTTAACTAAGCACTTATTTATCCAAAGTTACAGACAATCGTACAAGCTGACACAGTTACATTGAAGATATTTCTGACCATGTAAGGTTTAACAAGAATCAAATGGCAAAGATGAAGGATGTTGAGTGTGCTTTTAGAGTTCTCCAAGCGGTGTACAAGGTTGTTGGGTCCCCGTATAAGTATTGGCAAGAAGGTGACATGAACTTAATGAAAAGACTAAAGTACCAAGTACACCACCAAATCTTTTCCCTACAACCTATATTACTTAACTTTCCATAACCTTACGGATTTAAAGGTTGATTTACCAAAGTACTTTTTGCGTTAATTAATTCACACAAATCGGGAAATAATACAAGACTACAAAAAGCTATTTGTTAACATACACAATGATTTACTTACATATAAACGTAAAGACAATACATGCCTACTATCAGAATTAATTCACGCATGCGGAAAGAGTAAATCACGCACACAAGATTTTGTTAACGAGGAAACCACAATCTTGTAGAAAAACCCCGGGACCTCGTCCAGACCAAATGAATACTCTTAAGAATTAATTCACCATACACGCCTACTATCAGACATCGGTAACGATGGCTAAGACACTATGATCCATTAACAATGCTTCCCCTAAATATTCCTGCACCTCCAATCACGTAGTGATCTCGTACTTATATTCCCTTAGAACACCAGGTCTAAGAGTTGCTCAGCAGTCCTTCGTGAAGACTATCGCTACCCGACCTCTAATCAGACGACTATATTTCCTTCTGAAACTCTCTCTATATATATATATCAATACGGCAAGGTACAAATTCGCAGATATCTATTTTAATTAATAACCCAATAACAACGTTATAAATGTGGTTCTTTACCAAACCAAGGATCTTCTGTTTAAATATAAACTCCTTGATATATTAACAAGATTATTCCCTTTATGATATTAATCTATAAACTCCTTGTTAGTCCCAGATCCAAATCAAGTCAATATGGATAACAAATATGTTCTTGATCCAAATAAACAAACTTGATTCCACTAGATTTGATCTATCAGTTGGGCACACGAAACAACGTTCGCTTACAAATCCAAGTCAATAGAGATCTAGTCCAAATTCTATAACACAATCTTAAGTGGTTCTTATATCAGAAGGGAAGAACCTTAGAATAAACAAGATTTATCTATGTAGATCTGAACTCAACTTGTTCCAACGAGATTAAAACTCGAAGAACCTACAAAGTTGACGTTCTAACAAAATGAAATGTTAGAGGTACAAAGCTTGAAGGAAGGAAATGGCCTCCAATTTATAGAGTTTCGACCAAGGCATTTACGTCAAAGGAATATTACGAATAATAAATGAGCATTTAATTCGGCATGAAATTCCTTTGACTCAAAATGCGAAAATGTCACTATTTGTCATTTAATGCGTGTTTATTTATTTGGGACCTAATTGGAATATTCCTTAGAACCAATTCCAATTAGTATTCGGTTCCTGGGAAAACCGATAAACTATAATGACATAGAAATGTCATTGCTCAAATACCTCTTCCAAAGTTAACATAATGACAACACAACTTTGAAATGTGTTGTTAACTTACTAGATTCTTTGAAGATAAGAGTGGAATTCATATAGGTGGAAGGAATGGACCATATTTGATTTTTCTAAATAATTAGAACTACGTAGCAATGTCGAATACACTTTGCCTTGTGTGCCCAAAAATGAACTAAACATGAAAGCTCATGTTCATGACCAATATGAACCAGAATCATACTAATACGATCAATCGTTAAAGCACGGAGTATGATTTATCGAATAGTTGTTTTATAAATCATTTAGAAGTGCAGAAAATGATTTATGACTCAAGAGATCGATTCCATATATGGGAGATCGATGTCTACCTTGGGGAATGGAAGAGTGATCAATTCCCAAGGAGATATGGAAATCGATTTCAACCCTTAGGAGATCGATTGCACAAAGTAGACATCGATTCCTAGCTTAGGGAAATCTATTTCTCAGAATGATAAATCGATTCCAAGCCAAGGAAATTGATATATGGTAATCGATTCCTAGGAAATCGATTCCAAGCATGGGAAATCGATACCTAGCTTATGCAAATCGATTCCTAACATAGGAAATGGATACCAAGCTGATTGCAATCGATTCCTAATTAACCATGGTGATTGATTTCATATCAATTACTAGTCAGGAACATCAAGAACTAGTAATGGATTTCCATGCTTCATGGTATAGAAGATCACAAGTAATTATGAATGCTGGATAAAAATCCTTATCACTATAAAGCGCAAGCATTTAGAAACTATGAAGATAAACTTCATAAGCCATTCACCATGAATTATCAACTATCCATGAAATATAGAGTTCCTAAGAACTTATATATGCTTCAAAGAACACAATGAAGTATAAGAGAAGACTTCATGGGTTGGGTCATGAAACTCCAAAAGAAGTGAGTTCATTGACACTTGTTGAAATTACTAATTAATCATTCAAGCATTAGATTAGTTAATCTTTCAGCGTAGAGCAGAAGACCACATAGAATCGTGTTGTCTAAAGGACTAACCTTTGTTGAAAGTGAATGTGTGCGTTTACTCTTCAATCATCTTCAAGAGGATAATTAATCTTCTAGATAAACCTACCATCTTCTAACTTAAATTCTAACCTATTGAAGTCTGATAACTAGTAAGCATGTTCAAGTGAACGAGTTTTGATCACTAAATTATGACAACCAAGCTTGACATACCAACGATTAGTGGGGTTGACCAAGCGTGCTCTACCACTTGATAATGAAATGTTGTATCATCTTGCATAATATGGATGTTGATCATACTCGTCGTGTCCCAAAATGGTGTGAGGTTCTTCCGGGTGCGGTACTAGAATATATTGGCTCTGATGTTCATTAAAAAGATTTACTGGATCATGAAAGGTATCACATGTTACGAGCTGATCTTACCAGATACATTTCTATGCGTCCTGGTAGAGGAGAATAGGATATCGAGTTGAGTCGAGCATTGAGGGATCATATTTTGAGTATGTCCAATCTGTGTCGCGTTCGGATGCCTTAGAATCTGAATGTGCATACGAGGCTTCATATTCAGATGATGATCAAGTGGTTCCATGGGCAGCTGAAAATGGTCCTGAATTTGTTTATTATGAAGATGTTCATGTTAATGTTCAACATGTAGATGAGGCTCAACATGCAGGTGAGGGTGAAGATGAAAGTGAGGGTGGAGATGGAAATTAGGGTGATAATGAAAATGAGGGTGAAGATGGATATGAATCTGGAGGTTCATATGAATCAGATTTCGATGAGGGTGTTTTAGGTGTAAAACAATAAAGAGAATTTGAGGGGTAAAGTGTGAAATGTGATTATGTAATATGATATTGTAATGGTATTCAAGAGGTCAAGATCGAACAAGACTCGCCAAAACCAAGAAATGGTCGTTCGAGTATTGCTTCAGTTACAAGAAGAGGATATAGGGTTGGTTTAGGGAGGGAAGCAGAGAAAAATGAGATCAGAGAATTGCTATAACTTCTGTGATGTTGTGAATAAAGTTGTTAAAAGAATGGATATTCAGTTCTCACTAGATATTGAATGATGAATGAGAAGATTTAATCAATTATCGATGAGATGGATTGATTATACTTGCACTGAATAAAACTCTTTGTTCTGTTGAACTTGAACTGTCTTTCCAAACTGGTCGAGTGACCTATTTATAGCAATAGAATTCCAACTGATCTCGTAAGAAGTGGAAGAAGTGGAAGAGTGGGAGTGTGGAGTAAGTGGGGGAAAGTCTTGCGCCTAATATTAGGGAAGAATAACAACCCACTTTCTCATCCCCTCTTTTCAGCAACGTTCACACGACTTAGTTTCTTTCCCGTTGAGTGATTGAGTCGTTGCAATCACACGTGCCGTAGACCGCCAAACCAAAACCCTAAAGAATATCCCCCCATGTAACTTACTTGATTCTCGTAAGATTTGTTAAGTATTGAATATTTGTTAAGTCAAAGATGACCAAGTGCAAAGTCGTACCAAATACCGGTAAACTCAGGACTTTGCATAAAAATAGAGAATTAAGCGATAAGCTTGTGTATCTCTTTTATGTTTGGTCTAAGGATTGACCCGGGCAATCGCCATTTAAACCAATGAGAGAAGTCTAAGGATTGAGCTATGCAACCGCCATTTAGACTGAGAGGATTTCAGCAACTCTCTGTGGCAATAGTCAATTAAATACGACTTTTGATTTGCCATAAATATGAGAAATTGGCTTGTGGCATGTAATGCACCAATTCTCTGAGTAATGAAGACATATGAATGTCCAAAATAATATAAGTCATAGCCATGAGACATGATTAAGAATTATAGCACTGATTATAGAAGCAAGTCTATAATCAGGAAAACAGACGAGTGATGCTAACACAGTGTAGCCATCATCAAGAATGCATAAGCATTGCCAATCCAAGACCTAAATATAGGCCACAATAATAATAATAATCCATATTGCATAGCATAATAATCTTATTAGAAAGTTAAACATAGGACGTAAAAGGATAGGCCATAACATTACGTTATTTTCAAATTTTTGGACAGTTTGCACGTCATCCATTCCAAAAATCACCCAGGCCAGCCTACATTCGCTAAAATAACGAAATTTTAGTATGTTATAGGGAACTCACAGAGGAGAAACTTTCGTGAAGGAAGCTTCTCCTAATTGTTCACGGATTTGGCTGTAAAAATCGTCTTTTGAGACAATTCGTAATATGCCAGATTTCCGAATTTGATTAGGAAACTAGAATATCATGGAATAAAGTCCATAATCATCTAGGACTTGGATCAGCGGGATCCATAAGTAGAGGCAAGACTAGGGAAGGAGATATTTTAGCTCTAGTAAGGCAAGGATAGCCGTGAGCAAGAGAATGATCATGGGCCTCCATGAGCGCGAGCTAGGGATGGCCATGAGGCCTCCACAAATTAAGCTAGGGACAACCATAAGGCCCCCATAAATTAAGCTAGGGACAACCATAAGGCCCCCAATAAATTAAGCTAAGCATGGCCGTGAGGCCTCCAAAGGGTAAGCAAGGGCATGGCCGTGAGCCCCCAAAGGTTTTGGCCAAGGCATGGCCGTGGACCTCCAAGGACTTGGCCAAGCCAATGACACGAGCCTCCAAGGAGTTGGCCAAGACAATGGCGCGAGCCTCCAAGGAGTTGGCCAAGCCAATGGCCGTGGGCCTCCAAGGAGTTGGCCAAGCCAATGGCGCGAGCCTCCAAGGAGTTGGCCAAGCCAATGGCCGTGGGCCTCCAAGGAATTGGCCAAGCCAATGGCACGAGCCTCCAAGGAGTTGGCCAAGCCAATGGCCACGGGCCTCCAAGGAATTGGCCAAGCCAATGGCGTGAATTACCTAGGGCGTGGCCAAGGCATGGTCGAGGCTAAGAGAGAGATATTCTAGCTTGGGGAAAGCATGGGATTGGCTTAGGGCCAAGATGGGATGGGCTCGTCCATGGACTTGATCTAGGCAAGCCAAAAGAAGGGACGTGAGCAAGGAGGGATGGGATGGCCGTGGGCCACCCATCATGGGCGTGAGCTAGGCTAAGGAGCAAAAGGGATGGCGAGTTAGACAAGGCACATGCATGAGCATAGGCTAAGGCGCGTGCACATTTTACGTGTAAGCTAGGGATATTAACCAAGCTACTAGGCTATGGTCAAGAAAGATAAAAATACGGCTAATGGCAACCAAATATCTTATCCCTATTGTAAAATAAATCCATACCTTGTCTCGAGCTATTCCAGGATGCCAGAAATTGATGCAAATTACTCTTGCAACCTCCTCCTAAAAAACACCATCAACATTTAGTCCCCTGCGCAGCATGGAACCGTGAGTGTTCGAGCATAAGTTGATGGACTAGCCGCATCTGCATAGAACCCTTAACCACGAACATGAAGCCCAAACCGGGCCTAAAGACCAAGCTTGCTCAAACAATATCCAGTCCTAATCAGATTAGGACTCCTCCCAAACCGTGCGTGCGTGTATATATATATCATGCATTTTTTTTTTTTTTTTTTTTTTTTTTTTTTTTTTGGGCGTGAGTTCTTGTCCTCCTTGTTTGCTCTTCCCCTTTTCCATAAACACAGAATTCTGTAGACTGGGAGATTAAGATGGCTGACAATGAATCCCATAGTTCTTCTCGTGCTGGTGATGCGGCTATCTCCAAAAGAGATTCCTCATATCAACGATGAATTTGAAACTCGTTTGGCGAGTTTAGCTCAAGTTGTAATTCCCCAGGATCAAGCTAAAATCCTTCCAAGGAATCCTGGCTCTCCAATGGTTATCAACCCATCACGGGTAACTCGCTTTTGCCTGCAGAGAGGCGACTTTAGCGCTTCCACCATTATTTACCGGTCTCCACAGAAACAAATTAACTCATGGTCTCTGTATCTCCAGAAGATGCTTGACATCCCAGATGTTAAGGCAATTTTAGAGAGTGCCGGAATCTTTTATGTTGTAAAGAGTTCGAATGCTTCCTTCGTAATAAGGGATAGACGTGCTTTAGCTGCTCTTCTGATCCGTTGGTGCGATGGTACAAACTTGTTCATACTCGCATGGGGAGAGCTCGTAATTTCACTGGAAGATGTGGCAGCACTATTACGACTCCCAATTAATGGAGAGTTCAATATTATCCTGAATGCGACTGAAAAAGAGGTGCAAGTTCAGCTAACTAACATTGCTGAAACTCTGAACAGGCATGACAATGCTTATGCTTCATGGATGACTCACTGGTCAAAACCCAGTAATGATTGTTCCTCGTTATTGCATGTTGATGCATTCCTCTTACTTTGGTTATCAAAAGACGTCTTCGAGAACCTTCATGGCCACAAGGAGCTGAAACTTATGCTTATCCCTTATGCCATAAGATTGGCTCGAGGTATTCCCGTACCTATTGGCTCTTTGTTTCTTGGTACCCTGTATGCCCAGCTTTCTGCTTTGTCTGCAAATATGAAACTTTCAAATGGCGCTGCCAAGATTGATACATTTATATCAACAAACTTCATACAAGCTTGGATATATGAGCATTATCCTGGTTATGCCCCGAATTTGTCTTCTAAGGACAAACCTTCGTCAGAGCATGCTCGAATTGTTTGATGGATGAATAAGCCCATTCAAAGGATTTTCTTGCATTTATGGATGACGAGAAAGCGGTGGTTTTTCGTCCATGGACTTTAATTCCCGAAGGTGTAGCTCAACTTCGATCGTTTGGTGATGCTCCGAGTAATATTCCAGCAAAGGTTCTTTCTGTAGATGGATTTCCTACTGAAGCGGGGAAGATTTTTATGATAAGTTGTTGTAGTGGTCACCTCCTCGGTATTAGTGAAGCAGGGCGCTACATTACCAAATCATATAATATTGACTGGGGAGCTCGTCAGATGGGCTTTGACCAGGATATCCCATTGCAGCGAGGTGTTTCTCCAAAGAACATGCAGGAAGTTCGTACCAAGGTGCTCAGTCCCGTGTTATTCCACTCAGGGAAAAGAGTACCATCAATTACTGAAGCGGCCATGCAATTTTGGAACAGCCAAATAAAGTTATATAGAGACTTCACGGCTCTCCCTAAAGAAGTATGCGCAGTTCCCTCCAAAAAAGACTTGGCGCCATACCCTTTGCTTAAATATTGCACTCTTAAGCGTAAAATAGGAGATATGAATGATCTGGTAATTACCTTGCACCTTTGAATTCTTGCATAGGCTTGATTTATGATGATTTTTGACATCTCATTCATGTGTCTTGTGCAGCAACATTCGTCACCTAGTTCGAAGTTCGCTAATTCTGCAACACAGTGTTTCAGGTGTAAAACAATAAAGAGAATATGAGGGGTAAAGTGTGAAGTGTGATGATGTAATAAAAGATTGTAATGGTATTCGAGAGGTCAAGATCGAACAAGACTCGCCTAAACCAAGAAATGGCCGTTCGAGTATTGCTTCAGTTACAAGAAGAGGATATAGGATTGGTTTAGGGAGGGAAGCAGAGAAAGATGAGATCATAGAAATGCTATGATTTTCTGTGATGTTGATGATTCAATTGCTAAGAAAGAATGGATATTCAATTCTCACTAGATATTAAATGCTGAATGAGAAGAGTTAATCAATTATCGATAAGATTGATTGATTGAACTTGCACTGAATTAAACTGTTTGTTCTGTTGAACTTGAACTGTTGTGTTTCCAAACTGGTCGAGTGACCTATTTATAGCAATAGAATTCCAACTGATCTCGTAAGAAGTGGAAGAGTGGGAGTGAGGAATGAGTGGGGTCAGTTGTTAAGAGTCTTGCGCCTAATAATAGGGAAGACTAACAACCCACTACCTTATCCCATCTTTCCAGCAACGTTCACACGACCTAGTGTCTTTCCCGTTAAGTGATTGAGCCGTTGCAATCACACGTGCCGTAGACCGCCAAACCAAAACCCTAAAGAATATCCCCCCGTGTAACTTACTTGATTCTCGTAAGATTTGTTAAATATTTGTTAAGTCAAAGATGACTAGGTGCAAGTCGTACCAATTACTGGTAAACTCAGGACTTTGCGATAAGATAGAGATTTAAGCGATAAGCTTGAATATCTCTTTGAGATTTGGTCTAAGGATTGAACCAGGCAATAGCCATTTAAACCAATGAGATAAATCTAAGGGTTGAGCTAGCAACCGCCATTTAGATAAGATAAGTCTAAGGATTGAGCTATGCAATCGCCATTTAGACTGAGAGGATTTCAGCAACTCTCTGTGGCAATAGTCAAATAAATACGACTTTCAATTTGCCATAAATATGAGAAATTGGCTTGTGGCATGTAATGCACCAATTCTCTGAGTAATGAAGACATATGAATGTCCAAAATAATATAAGTCATAGCCATGAGCCATGATTAAGAATTATAACACTGATTTATAGAAGCAAGTCCATAATCAGGAAAAACAGACGAATGATGCTATCACAGCGTAGCTATCATCAAGAATGCATAAGCATTGCCAATATAAGACCTAAAGATAGGCCACAATAATTGTAATAAGCCATGTTACATGGCATAATAATCTTATTGGGAAGTTAGGCATAGGACGCAAAAGATAAGCCATAACATTTATGTTATTTTCAGATTTCTGAACAGCTTGCATGTTATCCATTCATAAAATCGCCCAGGCTAGCCTATATTCGATAAAATTCCGAATTTTTAGTATGTTGTAGGGAACTCACAGAGGAAAAACTTTCGTGAAGGAAGCGCCTCCTAATTGTTCACGGATTGGGCTGTAAAAATCGTGCATTGAAGAAATACGTGAGCTGCCAGATTTCCGAGCTCGATTAGGAAACTAGAGTATTATGGACTTAATAAAATCCATAATCCTCTAGGATTTGGATCAGTGGGACCCATAAATAGAGGGGAGGCTAGGATAAGATATACTCTAGCTCAAACGGAGCAAAGATAGCCGTGAGAGAGAAGACGGCCATGGACCTCCATGAGTACAAGTGAGGGAAAGCCATAAGGCCTCCACAAATTAGGCGAGGGAAAACCATAAGGCCCCCATAAATTAGGCTAAGCATGGCCATAAGGCCTCCAATATTTGGCCAAGGCATGACCTTGGACCTCCAAGAGTTTGGCCAAGGAATGGCCGTGGATACCCAAAGAATTAGCCAAGGCATGACCGTGGACACCCAAAGAATTGGCCAAGGCATGGCCGTGGGCATCCAAAGGCCAAGGCAAGCCAATAATCGTGGGTATCCAAAGTTAGGGTAAGCTAATGGTGTGGGTACCCAAAATCAGGCCAAGGAGGTGGCGTGGGCACCCAAGTACCAAGGCAAGCTAAAGGTATGGATATCCAAAATTAGGGCGAGCTAAAGGCATGGATATCCAAAAGCTAAGGCAGGGATTAGCCGTGGGCCTCCAAGCATGGAGGGAAGGGACGGCGTGAGCATAAGGATAAAGGAATTGCCGTGGGATAAGGATTAGGCTTAGGGATTGCGTGAGGATAATGATTAGGCTTGGGGATGGCGTGGACACCTAAAATCAGGCCAAGGCGTGGCCGTGAGCGTCCAAAGGTGAGTGCAAGGAGTGGTCGTGGGCCTCCAGGGGTTAGGCGAGCTAAAAGATGTGGATACCCAAATTTAGGCCAAGGAAGTGGCGTGGGCATCCAAAGCTAGGCCAAGCTAATGGCGTGGGCATCCAAAACTAGGCCAAGGCATGGCCATGGATACCCAAAGCTAGGCCAATGCAATGGCGTGGGCATCCAAGCTTGGCCAAGAAGATGGTCGTGGATACCCACAATCAGGCCAAGGAATGGCCGTGCATATCCATGTGCTTATGGCGTGAATTGCCTAGGGTTTGGCTCGAGCATGAGCTAGGCTATTGCGCATGCGTAGGTATTTTTACGTATAGGCTAGGGATATGGACCATGCTACTAGGCTAGGGTCGTGAGATATATCAAAATACAGCTAATGGTAATTAAATATCTTATCCCTATTATAAAATAAATTCATACCTTATCTCGAGCTATTCCAGGATGCCAGAAATTGATGCGAAATTACTCCTGTGACCTCCTCGCCAAAAACCACCATCAACATTAAGTCCCCTGCGCAGCATGGAACCGTGAGTGTTCCAGGGTGAGCACAAGTTGATGGTCCAGCCGCATCCACATAGAAGCCTTATCCACGAACATGGAGTCCAAGCAGAGCCTAAGGACGAACCCCACTCAAGCAATATCCAGAGAGTCCTGATCAAATCAAAACTCTCCCAAAACCGTGCATGATATATCTCTGGGATAAACACCAATTAATGACTTTAACGGGTGGAACCTTATCTCTACACTTGTCAGTCCACTTGTAGATACATCCGAGTCAACTCCTCTTATATAGGCAACAGTTACTTCTTGAGTTTGAATTCTCAAAACCCTAGAATTCAAAATTACTCCGCGCCTATAAATATATGCATCCAGCAACGCCCTGGATTATACTTTCTCCATATATCTTCTGATTTTCTTATATCATGTCGAGCAACAGTAGCAGTGATATTCCTTTGAGCCAATTTATCAAGCGTAAGGGTTTGATTCCCAGCTCTGTAAGTAATTCTTCACTTGTGCTTCCTCATATTTTAGAAATTTATTAATCATGAGTTAACTGTAGAATGAAGAAGAAGGAGATAGCAGTACCAGCAACCCACGAAGCAAGATGCCAAAGACAAGCAACTCTTCACCAGTAAATCCCCTTCTTTATCCATCTCATTTATTAGACACGAAAATATCTTCTCACTCTTTATTCTTTGCAGATTCATAAAAAGAGTGTTCACGCTCCCCCAAGGAAGATAACTGAGACTCCCCACTCTCCTACTTACAGTCCCGCTTCGGTGGTAGACCTTGAAGATCACGTCCCTCCTGGTAATAGCATTTGGGCGGGTCTTCTTTTTGATCCTGAGATGCGATCTCTATCCCAGGAATACAAATCTGTTGGTTGTTTCTTAGTGCGGAAGAAATATTTCTCCCTGTATACGAAAATATGGAGGAAGTACGGCCACATGGCTACTACCCAAGTCTTGGGTAAGGACTGCTCAACAGTCTTGGTATCCATGATCGCGTTATTGATGCCGATGATATCAGAAATGGAACAAGGATCACTGCACAAGGTTACCTTGTCTACTATTCTGAAATGGGAGCGCTTACTTTCCTCAGCCGAAAATGGGGTTGAATGGCTTCGGGCGCGACTTGAAAAGATAAAAATGGACCGGTTATCTTTTCTAGCAGATGGCCCTGATCCCGAGATCATCGATGAAGATGAAAAAACCATTGATGAGGAAACTGAGTAGGTCAATCAAATGGTGGAAAGCCTGAAAACCCTGGAATATGAGATTGCCGCAGAACTGAAGGCTAAAGAGGAAGCGAGAGAAAGGGAATTGAAGACCCTTAAAGAGAAAATTGCAGAAGAAACTGCGAAAGTGGGAGAGGCCATCCGAAATTTGTCGGCTAAAACCGCGGCGTTTCAGGAAAAGATGGAAAGCTTGTATCAGAAAGATTATTCTGAAGAAAGAGATTTATGTTTTTTTTTTTTTTGAATTGAATTGAATAAATAGTATTTTCTGAATGAAAAGTTTTATAAAGATCATAATTGTTAAGTGCAAATGAGGCTTGCACTAACTTGGAAGGAATCACAAATTTTACAAAGAAGTAGTCAGAAATTCATACGTAATAAGGTTT
This sequence comes from Papaver nudicaule, assembly GCA_023529015.1. Classification (NCBI taxonomy): domain Eukaryota; kingdom Viridiplantae; phylum Streptophyta; class Magnoliopsida; order Ranunculales; family Papaveraceae; genus Papaver; species Papaver nudicaule. Next base: position 25,019 of record JAJJMA010325737.1, read on the forward strand.
GAGCCATTTTCCATTGATTACCGTACCTTCGGGTTTTCCATCCAAGGTAGCGATTTTGTAGTAGCCACTAAGCGCCGCTTTAGTCACCACATATAGCCCATCCCAATTAGCTGAGAATTTTGGAGCTGACATATCTTGTTGAATATGCTTGGCAGTCTTTAATACCAAGTCCCCAACTTGGAAGACTCTTGGCTTTACCGCCTTATCATATGCTCTAGAAATCCTTCTTCTATAAGCTTCCATGTAAGCTTCTGCTTTCGTACGCCTATCTTCAACAGTATCCAATTCCGCAAACCTAGAACCAGAAATGTCGGTGTAGACCCCGCTAGCCATGGCAATGCGTGCAAAAGGAATCTTGATTTCAGCTGGAAGAATGGCATCAGTACCATATACCAGAGAGTATGGAGAAGCTCCTGTAGAACTCCTTTGATAAATTCTGTATGCCCATAATGCCATGGGGAGTTTTTCATGCCAAGACCGCTGGTTATCATGGATGGTTCGACTCAGAATCCGAATCAACGTCTTGTTAGTGCTTTCAGCTTGCCCATTTCCTTTAGGATAATAAGGTGTAGAGCAAATATGTTGAATGCCATACTCTTGAAGTAATTCCCCCACATCTTGATTGACAAAAGGCGAGCCATTATCTGTTATGATGTGCTTAGGAACTCCAAACCTACAGATAATATGCTCCTTGATAAACTGAGCTATATTGACACCTTTGGTTTTCTTAAGCGGAATCGCTTCCACCCACTTCGTGAAGTATTCAGTAGCGGTTATAATGTGCTCATGCTGTAAAGAAGATGCGGGATTGATCTTTCCGATAAGATCAAGTCCCCAGCTATAAAATGGCCAAGGGCTGCTGATGGATTGTAGAGGAAGACACGGAGAGTGTATAAGGTTATTATGAACCTGACACTGGTGGCATCTTCGAACAAACAATGCAGCATCGTCTTCCATAGTAGGCCAATAATATTTTTCATGAACTTGTAAAAATAATTTCTTCTTACCTTGGTGTTCGCCCTCATGCATCTCCTTGAGTATAATACTTGTCTCCGGATCTGCCAAACAGCGTAATAAATCTCCACCAAAGCTTTTGCGGTACAGAATTCCTTCGTGAAAGACGAACCTTGCTGCTCGTCTTTTCAGTCTTTCCGCATCTTTCTTCTCAGCAGGTAGGATATGGTCCCAAAGATATTGGATGTACGGTTCACGCCAATCCTCGACAGGTTGTACCATTAAGGCTTCAGAATGGTGTATAGCAGATTGACACTTACTGCAAGAGCCTTGTATTTCTCTAGATTGAGTTTCCATGGTGGGCCAGTAATACCCTAGCCGTTGGAGTCGTCTATACAAAGTGACCACTAGACTTTGTCCACATATTTCCTTATGGACGTGATGAAGCCGTTGTTGGGCCTCAATGTTTCCAAGACATCTGGACAAAGATCCATCCGAATTTCTGTGATAAAGGATCCCGTGTAATAAGAAGAAGTTCTTCAGATCCTTGAGACGAACTTTCCTTTCTGGTGATGATTGAGTGAGTTCATCAATAACAGGTGTCCTCCAATCATGTACCGCTGGCTCGCTAGTTTGTGCTAACCAAGTCGATGAAAGCGTACGCTTATGCACGGTGAGAGTCGTTTCCATACCTTCAAACTGTAACTTCGAAGCTAATGTTGCTAGACAATCAGCATGCCTGTTGTTAGTTCGACCGGTATGAATGATAATGGCTTCAGAGAAACGAGTTAGTAGTCTCTGTGCTTCGGCGCGAAAAGGAGCTAGAGTGACCTCCTTTAATGAGTAAACACCATTCATTTGATTCACTAATAACTTGGAATCACCTCTAATCTCCAGATTGGTAGCTCCTGTCTGTTCGGCCAATGATAATCCAATCAGGAAGGCTTCGTACTCCGCTGAATTGTTGGTACATTGGAAGTCTAATTTGAATGAGTGTGAGACCACTTCGCCAGCAGGAGAAACCAATACTATTCCAGCTCCTCCAGTGTTGTTACTTGGTGTAGCGGAGCCATCGAAGTATAATAACCAAGTATCCTCCTTAACCAAGGATATTTCCGGGAACTCCCCAGGCACATCTTCATGCAGGGCGGTGGTATCCTCTCCAGGGAAGGCCGCAAGAAGATCTGCGACAGCTTGGCCTTTGATTGCCTTCGGAGCCACACAAGCGATATCAAACTCTGACATCTGTAGTAGCCAACGGGCCGGCCTTCCGAGCAAAGCCGGTTTTGACAGGAGGAATCTTATGGGGTCTGCTTTTGTGATTAGCACGACCCTGTTTGATAAGAGATAATGCCTGAACTTCTGGATTGCGAAGACTAAGGATAGACATGCCTTCTCTACCTTCGGGTAGCGGAGTTCAGCGTTCTTCAGAGTACGACTAATGTAATATACTGGATATTCAACATTATCGTCACCTTCTTGTGCGAGGAGTGCTCCAATAGCAGTGTCGCTTGATGTCGTATAAAGAAGTAGAGGACGTCCCTGCACTGGTGCTTTCATCACTGCTGGTGATAGTAGTAATTGTTGGATCCTCCTAAATGCCTCTTCTTGGACGGGTGACCATATGAAATATGCTCCCTTCTTTAGTAGAGGAATGAACGAGACCACGAATTGTGCTAAGCCGGGAATGAATCTCCGTATGTAAGAGACCTTCCCCATGAAGCTTTTGAGTTCTTTTACCGTCTTTGGTGGAGGCATTGTGGTGATTGCTTGCGTCTTAGTAGGGTCTACTTTGATTCCTTCTTCAGTTACTTGAAAGCCTAAGAACTTGCCTGAAGAAACTCCAAACGCGCACTTCAGAGGGTTCATCTTTAACTTGTACTCTCTACATCTGTCAAACACCTGTCTCAGCACGTCTAGGTGAGATGCTCGTGTTTTTGATTTGACCACAACATCGTCCACGTAATCTTCAATTTGTTTATGCATCATATCATGGAATATTGCTGTCATGGCTCGCTGATAGGTAGCACCTGCATTCTTGAGCCCGAAGGGCATCACAGTATAATGAAAATTTCCAATTGGAGTTCGGAAAGCAGTCTTACTTGCATCTGAATCGTACATCTTGATTTGATTGTAGCCACTGTAACCATCCATGAATGAGAACATGGCATGACCGCAGGTAGCATCTACCAGCATGTCGATGTTGGGTAGTGGGAAATCATCCTTGGGACAGCATTTGTTTAGATCCCTGAAGTCCACGCAACACCTGATTTGACCATTTTTCTTGACCGGTACCACGTTGGCTAGCCAAGTAGGATGATGAATGGGTTTGATGAACCCTGCAGAGAGTAACTTTTGAATCTCGATTTTGATTTGTTCTTCTATCTCATGTCGAAAATGGCGTGGTTGTTGCTTCACTGCCTTCGAGCCGGGTAGAACGTGAAGATGGTGCGTCACCAGTTTGTCGTCTAGCCCGGGCATTTCTTCGTAGGTCCAAGCAAAAACATCCTGGTACTCTTTGAGAGATTAACCAGGGCTCCACGCTCTTCTGCTGATAAGGATGAGCTGACAGAGATAGGTCTAGGAACCTCATCCGTCCCTATATTGACGGTTTCAAGAGCATCAACGGTGGAGTCAGATTCATCCTGTAGTTGTGGCGGAGCTTCCTGAATTTCTTCTTCTGAGGATCCTTCATTCTGATAACATTCTTCAATGCGGGGAGGTTTTCCGCCACCCTCCCCTGTTAATTGCTAACATTTTCGTCGTGAGTAGATAGTTCTACCCTCGGCATCGTATTGAGTAGTGAAACTATAACTTCTTTTGGAATAAGGTGATTCATGAGATATAATCGAACCATACCTAAGAAGTCCTGATGAAGTAGGTACGCCTTCCACATTTTCCTCGACTGACGTGTATGATAGCGGCTTCTCGTCCTTGATGGAGGCCCACGCAGGTAGAGGAATGCTATAGACTTTGTTAGGCGGTTCTGGCGCAGTTTCTTTTGGTTCGAAGAATTCTGCTTCATATATTGGCGAATATGGAGATGATGACGCCGCGACACGAATGATTTCTTTATCAAGCACCGCCTTCATACATTGGTGATAAGTAGAGGGGACGACTTTGTTGTCGTGGATCCAGGGGCGCCCCAATATCATGTGGTAATCAGGTTCTTTCTTGATGACATGAAACTTCACCCTTGATTGGATGGGTCCCACCTTGAGATCCAGGTTGACATACCCGTAGGTATTAGTCATGTTTCCTTCAAAATCTTTCATTACAACAGGATGATGTACGGTTTGATTTTTAGGAACCCTAGCAGTGCGCAGAGTCTTCAGAGTTATGATGTTGGCAGCAGCTCCAGTATCAATCAAGGCTCTTTTGAACTCCACGTTTTTGACGTGCGCCGTGACGTATAAAGCTCGATTATGTCCATCTTCGGCCCTCATATCTTTCTCAGTAAAGGTAATATCCTTCACCATGGGCTCAGATGCGAGAGACATCTCTGAAACTTCTAGTGAGGGCGGAGTTAAATCCGCGTTGAAAGCAATGCGGTTGAGAGCAGCAAATGTGTCTACCCTCTGTCCCCTCGAGAAGTGTAATAATTCACATAAATTCTCTATTAAGAAACTAGCCTCTTGACTTACTGGTTTTTCGTAAGTGGTAAAACTCTGGATGTATCGAGGTGGGTTGGCAGCCTTATTGTGCGGGCCTTCAGTCCCCAGTCCCCTGTTGACAGAGTTATCTCCAACGTCAGCGTATTGCCCGGCTATTGTATAGAGTTGTTGGAAAGCACTAGTACACAAATGAGCATTTAAGACGGTTTTTTCATGGAGCCATGTGACGGTTTTTGAATCAAGTGGCGATATGACATCCAATAAACACGTCTGGGTGAATGTAGTGTCTGTATTCCCCCTTTATACGACGGTTTTGATTGCTTACAGGATCCTTGGCAAGGATTGAGCTATCAACCGTCGCAACTACTGACCACATTGTCACTCTCCTATGTGTTTGTCAAAGTCAGTGTCGAATGACTATTGAATAGCAACGTGAAAGAAATTCCATAAATTCTTCAAGTGTCCATTTGCTCAGATATAACTACGCTGTTGATTCAGTAGCCTTCGGGAATCATAAAGGCACGTTGAGCTTGTGTTTGTCATTGTCAGTGTCGATCTACCAGTAGATAGCAACGTCAAGATGTTCGATAATTTATATGCGTGTCCACTGTGGGAGTTTTCAATTGACACTTACCAACTAGAGATTTCCTTGAGTGTCCATAGACAGCTCAATAGCCATACCAGGACAATAAGATGTAAGGTGCCAAAATATGGGTAGATTGCCACTTGAAGAAATAATTGTTTGCTCAGCGTGTCGGTTTTCATTCGACACTCTCCAATTCGAGATTATTGTTGGGTGTCCACAGCCGGCATCTGTAGCTACTCTGGGACAAAAATGATGAAAAGTGCCAAAATATGGGTTAGTAGACACTTGAAGAAATCAATTTTTACTCTGCGTGTCCAATGTGGAGGTTTCAGTTCGACACTCACCAATTCTACATACTTGTTGGTGTCCATAGCCAGCATCTATAGCCACTCGAGGACAATAAGAGTTGAGCTGCCTAAATATGGTTATATTGCCACGCGATCTATCTTATCTAAGGGTACGTGACAAACAAAATGGACGGACCTCTGAACCGGGTCAGGGGCCCATGTCCGCGAGCTAATATTTAGGTGCATGAACCAGGCTCGAGCATCCGGGTAAGCCCTCTAGTCTATAAGATCGTTTAGAACTTACACAGCAACGATGGGCTTAATTTAGGTTACAGCCCAAGATAAATCTGATCAGGCCTAGGATCTGTCACAGACATATTTTGCAGTTGGGCTTAACCTACACATTAACCATAGTCATCAGACCAATATGAGCGCGTTTGTCATGGAACTCTCATCTTCTGCAATGTTGTATTCTTTTCCGAAGGGGTACATGCATTTCACTTAACAGACGTGTATATTGGTTGCGTCCATTGAATGTCTATATAAAGTTCAAGACATTCTAAGTGCCCCTATATAACTATGTTGTGATGGAAAAACGCATCTCTTGAAATTCCGTTACATTTTGGTAGAAAATGAGGAGTCTTTTCCCGAAAGGGTACAAGCATCTGCAGTTCTGCACCAATGCATTTGTCGACTGAACAGACGTGTATATTGGATGTCTATATAAGTTCAGTATTCTACACAATAATCCTAAATATCCTTATCCCATCATTCAACACTAACAACAATGGATAAATTACCAGAGGAATTAACTACAAAGATTTTAGTCCGTCTTCCTACAACAGAGAGTGTTTCTCACAGCAAATTGGTATGCAAACAATGGAAGACCATCCTTGACGGAAAAAAAACTGGCTACTTATCTCGGCTTCATCAGAGTACTATGGAGGAGATGATGTTACACACCTCTTCTACAGACAACGAGTACGAGAAGAAGACTACTCAACAATGGCGAACAATTTCAAAAATCACCCGGTTAGTGGAAGTAGCAAGTTTGCTTTAAACCCAATAGTTGGATCTTGCAACGGTCTTGTGTGTCTATATGATTTTCACGACCGCGCACAAGATCCTATATTACTTATGAATCCAGCAACAGGTGAGTCCCTCGTTCTTCCAGAAAGAGACTCGCGGCCACGTAGAGTACCACGGATTTATGGCAGAGATGTAATAGGAGGTTTCGACTATTGTGAAGTTACCGGTCAGTATAAGGTAATTAGAATTGATGCTGAAGGCTCAGTGGAAATATTCACTCTATGCGACAAGAGGGGATGGAGGGTCATCACAGAAGTACCGTATGTATTCATGGAATCTGGTTTATATGCAAATGGGTGTATTTTTTGGTTCGATCATTCTGACCACACTTATGGATCTGGAAACAGATTAATATCCTTCGATTTGCATACTGAGGAATTTCAGTTACATACGGAACCCTCATACAATCAGGTCCCTGGAGAGTTTTATATGGATGATCACCCAGAAGTTGGAATGATGCTGTTTGGAAGTACTCTCTGCATTTACTGCAAACATAATGACTTTTCCAATGAAATGCTCATGATTGATTTTTGGATCAAGAAACGTCCCGAGGTCACTTGGGAACGCGAGGCGAGCATTTTGTTAAAAAAGCCAGACATCATATGGCCAGTGTTTAGGCCGTTGGCCTTCGGAAGTCACGAGAACAGCTTATTCAAGAACATCTTGTTATGGGACTGCCATCAATTATCTTGTTACAATACTGAAACTGGAACCTTGAAGGAAGTCTGGCGGGGGCCTTGCCCTTGGCAAACACGCATAGGAATTGTTCCTCACATGATGAGCAATGTCTCATTGAAAGATTTTGGAGGACAATCTGGGGGGCTCATTAATAAAGTACGTTTTTTGAAGGATTAATGCTACTCTTAAGGGAAATTATTACTTAAATATTATTTATGTTCTTATGTATTTCAGTTTGTATTTCTTTCTTTCCAACTGGTCATGGACGTTATTATTATTTTATTTTTTTTTGATTGTTTACCGGATGCTGCTATTTTCGATTACTATTATAGAATAACATAAAGTTTGATTAACAATTGGTCAGATATCTTTTTTTGATAAAAGAATTGATCATATATCCCTCGTATTTAACTTATTGATCAAAACTGAAATAAATAACCATAACCATTAACTACAGACCTGTATCTTCCACATTGCCAGCAACAGCAAATTTGAACGTCATCTGGATAGGGGTGTCTCAGCATCCTCAAGTATTTGGTACATTTCTAAACATTCAGTAGCATCCGCTGAAATTCCCATTGGACATTCAGCACTTGTGCATTGTGCATATCATTGTGGTGGGGCAAGGGAATTTCTCCGTGCTCAGTTCATACGGTATACTTTGGATCCATTCCCGTCATGTATAAATGAATTATAGCCTTGCCTAATAGGAAATTATTTATTAAGAATGCAATGAAATAAATTAGTTCAAGTTATTCAAAACAGAAGCTGAAATAAAACCTAGCATAGTAGATTGCCATAACCTAGTAACACTAAAGTTCGAAATAAAACCTAGCATAGTAAATTGCCTGCTTATTACCAACTACTAAAACAACTCGGATCCTTAATGATGTTTTGATTATCCCTCGACAGTAAGATTGCATCCTTAATGATGGTCTGAATCTCCCTCGACAATAAGCTTGCTAAAATTGACATTTGAAAACGCCGACTCCCGTAACGGTAATGCGTTGTCTTCAAAAGGATCAAATCTATCCACTCCCTCCTTTAAAAACTCGTAACAATTCTCGTGCAAGAACTCTTCTCCTTCCAGATTTTTGTATTGCAAACGAGTATAAGTTTGCTGAATTCAAATGATTTATAGTTTAAATAGCATACATATATTTGAAAAAAGAAAAGAAAAAGAGGATAAAACATAATGAAAACTCACAAGTTGTTTCTGTGTAAGTCCGGGTTTTGTTTGGCTAAACACCAACAAATAGCCCATAAACTTTCGCACTATACCTTCTATTACTTCGAATCTAATTTTGATGTCACTGATGCTTCTAGCGTTTTTATTTTTATTGAACGACACAAACTTGTGAAACGTGCCACTCCAAATCTTAGCCGTTTCATCGTCATTATCATCTAGAAAATCTTGAATTCCTTTTTGGAAAAAAGCAAGAGCTAGATTCCGCTATTCTTCATCAATCTTCATTTTGAATTTCTGCATGAAGGAAATCTTGTCCAGGCGTAAATGATCAATTTCATGCTCGTATCTTTCCATTATATACGCTTTAACAATATCTTCATCCTCAACCACATCGTAAGATGCCATTTTTCTGTTGCACCAATAAAATACACGTTGATGATATGGCTATAGTTTGTATATCTAAAAGAACAGACTAACACAGATTTATAAATAGCAATAACTTAAACTTTCAAACATACACAATTTACCTTGACCATATATATAAGATCAAATAATACGTCTGCATGTACGGGATGATCAAACACCATATGGAGTTTTATTACGGCCCTTTTCTTAATAATGGTGAGAAATGTAAGTAACTGAGTTTCTAGTTCAGCTATCTAGAAGGGAGAAAAAAAAAAGGTGTCATCTGAGAATTAAGTTTGTGCAAATTCAATTTGCAGTTGACACCCTAATTTCTTTTCTCCCTTCACTATCGAATTGGATACATTACCTCTCCCTTCAATAATGTACAAGAGTTTGTCCATTCTTGAGATAATTACTGTACTAAGTTGTGTTTCCTAGTAGGTACATCTATGTTTGAAATTGATTCTCTGTTCATAGCATTCCCACTCTTCCATACACCCATGTTTAATTTCAAAATCTCTATTCAGTCCATACAAAATTAGAATAAAATACCAAACAAATATATTTCTTTAATTCACTAATGTTGTTACCCTACAAGCAAATGAATATTGTTACACATATCACAAACGTGACATAATTAGTCAACTAATACTGCTTTAATCTTAATTCACTAACGCCGACATCCTGCAAACAAAATAGAATTCACCAACACCTAAGTTTAATCTACAATTTGACAGTGAATTAAAATCACAAAGCATTGCTGTAATTACTTAAGAAACTTCATATACAATCACAATCAAACAACAGAAAAACCATATCACAACATTATTGCACTAATTAACTCCTTCATGCTGATATTTACAAACAAATATGATACGTCCTAGTCTAAGTACCTCAATTAACCTAAACTTTCACTGAAACATTATCAAAACAGAATACAGGTCATAACAACATCTACGATCACATAAAGATGCTAATAATCACACTCGACAAACACAAAAAGCATACTAATCAACTATACACCTACAACAAGAAACATTTCGAAAGATACAGACCT
>JAJJMA010325738.1:0-19857 GCA_023529015.1 Papaver nudicaule
GAAACCGAGAAATTGTCATAAAATTGACTATCATCACAAGAAGAGACTATGTGATTCTTACATGAGACTCCATGATTTCCCTTTTTGAAGTTATCAGTAAGTTTCTTGACAAGATCTGTATAAACTCAAACAACATCATTCTTCTCTACCAGATTGACAGTCTCTTCAGAGTGTGTCCAGAAAGAGTGAGTCTGAAGATTTTTGACAGCAGAAAGATTATTATTTGGGTTATTTAACCGATGGTACCCAGCAAATGACCAATTACCGACTTTGGTACCCAATATTTTGGATATTAAGGGATGGTACCTACATATACGTTGATTGTGAAGTCAAACACTGACCCAACTATTTTTCATTTTTCTAAATTTTTATTACAATTTTTTATAGAAAAAATATAGTATAACACAACCCTTATTTCCTTTTCTACTCGTTCGTACCTTTCAAATCAAATTGGAAACCCAAATGAATTGAACAATCAATCTTTGCTGAAAATTAGAATACGACCTGACCCCTATCTCCTAATCCATCAAGAACTCAAATACCCTCATTAATCTCACCCATCGAAGACATTATAATTGCCATTTTTACCAAGAAATTGCCCAACTTCTGTTGTCGTTTCCGCTCATTGATTCAACCAGTAATTCGTTTTTCTTCACACGGAGAAGAGAAAGATTAATTTAATGGCGGAAAACAATCGTGGGCTACAAACAAATTTTTGAAAAACCGAATTTTCTGGTAATCAAAAAATTTGAGTCGATAGATTTTTTTTTAAAAAATGAGATAAAAAAGTCAACAAGGTTTGATGAAGAGAAGTTCATAAACTCATGTTCTTCCGCCATTTCCAACGAAAGAGACAACTCCGATTTCCTCTAAATCGTGACATCATCTTTGATCTCAAACTACAACATTTGCTAATATTTTCATTGCCATTGTAGGTGCTGCAGATCCTGGTCTACATGGATTGGTTTTTTGAATTCGTATGATTGTTTGTATCGGCGTCTTATCCTATATATCATTGTATGATGTTAATTACTGGTTAAAACTCAGAGAAAACTTGAATCTAAACACGGGTGATTTTCAAAGATCAAATCTTTTGGTGATTTGGGTTTTATTGTATGTGGATTAGTTGGGAGATTCTCTTTTGATATCAAGATTTTACTTACTCGAGCTGGATCATGCGTCAATTGTTTGATTTTTGTAGCTCATACTCTAGCACATCTTACGCATACAAAGAAAGTTGTAGCCTTAACTTGAAAATTCCCACTGATCTCAGAGAAATTGTACTGTTTTCAAATAAACAAAATGAGATTGGAGTTCCTTAAAGAAAAAAAAAGTAGGATATCAGAATTAAGGAATTTCAGATAATAATAAAACTGAATTATAAAATAGAAAAGTTGAAAATTGTTGGGTCAATGTCAAATTCAGGTACCAACCCTTAATATCCAAAGTATTGGGTACTAAAGTCTACAATTGGTCATTTGCTGGGTACGATCGGTTAAATAGCGCTTATTATTTTTTCGACGTTTCTTATTGTTCAAACGTAAAATAATAATAAAGTAAACATCGAACAAATCGGACCACTTCTTGGTGATATATCATAACAACAAATCCTTAGAGCTCTTGAGCTACAATATAAACGAGGATCATCATAACTGCTAAGAAAACAATTACAACTTTAAAGATCAAGGGATAAAACCTTGTTTTTCATAATCAATAGGTGATTTCATAACACAATAAGTCAACCAGAAATAAAATATAAAGGCAAGAGGTTGCACAAGTAAAGATATAACCTCCATATGTGGTTTTTAATTAACGAGAATGAAAGCATTAACAAAATCAACCACGAAGAATCTACAATAATCCTTGGTTCTAATAGAAACTAAAACCCATTTAGTAAGAGATCATCATTTACACGAAGATTTTGTAATTGACATTGTCATTAGTTTCATCTTAGCATGTCTGGATACCAAAAGAACAATTGATATCTGTCATCAAATTTTCTTGATTTTTTTCCCTGATTTAATGATTTGACCTGCAAAATGGCAGGAACAAAACCAAATACAACAACATTGATCTAATTATTTGAAGAAGCCAAAGATCGAGGAATCTGTTTGTTAAGAAAACAAATGGTTTTGGTTAACGAAGAAACAAAGAAGTTAGAGTTAGAACCCCAGAAACAGGGAGTATTTCTGAAATAATGAAACTATCAAGTTAGTTGATGGTTAAGAGGTTTGGCAAAATAAAAAAGTCAGTTAACAATTTTTAAGTGGTCCTTGGTTGGTCTACAGATCTTGCATATTAACGACATATTCTACCACCCTAACTCTGATTCTATTGACGACCCTTTTACAAAATTACTCAATAAAATTTGTAAACTAAGAAAATTTGGTGGTTTGGGTATCCAGGACCTTCGAGCTACTAATAAATCTTTTCTAAGTAAATGGTGTTGGAAGTATGACAATTATAAACAAGCGTTGTAGTGTAAAATTGTTAGGGACAACACCTCAGAAGAGAGGGAAATAACACCTCGAGACACTTCTCTTACTCTAGGAAGAGGTCTATGGAAGGGAATACTAAAACATAAACAATTTATGATCTCAAATAGTTCTTGCAGTATCAAATATTGTGATGGTGTCTACTTTTGGCACGATAGATAATAATGTGAAGTGAAGAATCTTTTTTTTTTTGTGTATAAAAGAGCTCGCAATAAACGAGCCTATATCCGTAGTTGTGTGAACGATGAAAGTTGGGTATTAGATTTCAGGAATTTTTCAAGTGAAAAAGAAGCTAATAAACATTCCTTATTGTAGTTCTTAGGCACCTGCCAAACATTAAGAATTGGCGAAGACAAGGTGTTATATTCCAGTACTGCTGACATAGAGGACTTCAAGGTGTCATTCTCTACTTCTTGACAATGTAACTCATTCTCAGCTTGAGTCATTCAATTTATCTGATGGCAAACATGTTCCGCCTATGATCAATTGATGGTTCAGATAGCATTACAAAACTCAAAGAACAAAGCTAGTTAGACGCAAAATAGTTTATTTATTTTTTTGATAGGTAAAGAATTTGGTGTTGCGAGTTTCGAACTATATCATCATCCAGTGATTTTAACACTGTACTACATTGACATCTGCAACAAAGGTGACCTATGTAAGGAAAGTAGAATGGACCCGATTGTAATTTCCGATTCCGATTCCGATTTCAGGTTCTGTGGCAAAGCAGAACGGACCCATCATAAACCTAGGACTCACTGCAAACTGAGAATTGAGAAAAGCTAGCCTATGTAGCCCTTATCTACTAGGTTTGTGGTGTGTTACAAACCATATTTTTTTGTTGATTGTTTTTTTCATACTTGGAAGCCCTCTTTGGTATGGGCGGGTACCAAACCTTATAGGGCGGGTACCAAATGCTCCAATCTCGGCCGTTGGATGATGATTTTGGTCCCCCCCTCTATCACTTTTGGTACCCGCCCATATAAGCCGTCCTTGGAAGCGTGTAACCCAACTCTATCTATCAACAACATCCTCTTCCTGAAAAGGGATAAGGATTTAAAGCCCCGCCTTTCCTTCCTCTCATTTTTACTTCTTCTACTCTGAAAAATCCTATCAACAACACTAAACCCCCCTCACAAACAGAACGAGGTTTGTTTTTCCACTTTACTTTTTCCTTCTCAATTTGTCAAATTCTTGTTGGAAATGTATCTTTGTGAATGTCACTGATTGTTTTTGAGTAATGGGTTTTCTATTTCTAAGTCAATTGTAGTGTTTCACTGTATTTTTCTGCCTGGGTTTTGTATTCTCTTCAATGGGTTCCTTTTGTTAATTGAAATTTCTCAACTTTTAGTACTCTTTAAAGAGTGGAATTTTTGTGTGTTAAAGGTGGGATTTTTTTTTGTGTTTCCTTGTGATGATAGTTTCGTGGAGTTTGGAGTTTGAGACAGAGAACACTGGGAATTATTTGGTTTATCAATAAGAAAACCACAGTGCTATCAGTAAACATTGCTTAACCTAGGAAATTAATTAGAATTCATGACTAAATTGAGGAGTGTTACTCTTTAGATTGAGACTGAACAATTTTTATTAGCACTGATATCATGGGTTATCTTTTTTACCATTTTGATAGAGAAAAATGTATTTGGAACCAAGAAAATTTACATTGAGTTGTACTTAAAAGGCATTCAAGGGATAGGGTACCTCTTTGATATGAACATTGATAATTTTCTGTTGTAAATACACTAATAAGGATATTTAGTAAGCACTATTGATACTGCAAGTAACAATTAAAATGTGTCAGAAGTTGGCTGGATTGATGTTTTTGTGGATATTGGGCTGGGTACTTGTCACCAAGTTAATGAAATTCATACTTCAACTTATGCTTGTTATACTGGTATAGCTTTTACTAGAGGTTTTAGGAAGGAGACAGTCTTGTTTCGTGATTCTTAAAGCATGATGTTACTCGTTAAAATAGAGATTGATATCTATGTGAAGTTGTGATTCTTGAGTCTCCTGCAGCAAAAAAGCTAAGTGAAATCAAGGGGATTGGAGCTTGTTATATAAAATGTTGCAACATCGCTTGTTGAGTTTTTTGTTTTAGACTTTTTATCTGTCAAGAATGACTGACAAATCATATTCAAATATTTATGCATTTAGTTAATCATGCTCTTTGGTTTTACAATGCACAGGTTGGAAGAAGGATGAGAAGAACCATATCTACTTCAGAATAAACCTACAGGCTGCGCAGTTCACTGTCAATATGACTCCTCTAGCTCCTTGTTCCACAAGCAATGCTGTACTCTTTCCTAGAACTGCCTTTGTGTCTCGAAAGAATAACCACCTAACACGATACAGTACTCTCAGAAAATGTTCAAGACAAACCGTATCCTCAAAAAGGTGTCTGTTACCCCTTTCGACATCAGTTCGACTGATTCCAACTTACAAAAGTGGGTACTCTGTATCGCATCAATCAAGATTCCGAATTATAGCAGCTACTGGAACTGATGTAGCTGTAGAGGAACCAGCTCCTGCTGAAGCAGGTGAAGAGGCTGGAACTTCAGAAGTTCCACCAACTACTGGTGAAAATGGTGAAACACCCCCAGCTGCAGATCCCGTTGTTACCCCTACATCTCAGTCTAAACGTCCAAGACCAGTGAGGAAAAGTGACATGCCACCGGTAGCGAATGAGGAACTGGTTCCTGGTGCGACTTTTACTGGTAAAGTAAAATCAATCCAGCCATTTGGTGCTTTTGTCGACTTTGGAGCATTCACAGATGGTCTTGTTCATGTTTCTCAGTTGAGTGATGGCTTTGTTAGAGATGTTGGGAGTATTGTCTCCATTGGGCAAGAGGTTAAGGTTAAGTTACTTGAAGCAAACACTTCAAATGGACGTATTTCTCTTACTATGAAAGAAGGGGATGATTCCAGTAAGCCACAACAACGTAGAGATAGTCAAGGTGGTAGTAATAGCAGTGACAGGCCAAGACCACAAAGAAAGAACCAGAATCAGAAACCCTCAAAGTTTGTGAAGGGGCAGGAATTACAGGGAACTGTAAAGAACTTAACTAGATCCGGTGCTTTTATTTCTCTTCCAGAAGGAGAGGAAGGATTCCTCCCAACATCAGAGGAAGTTGATGAAGGATTTGCAAGTCTTATGGCCGGTGGATCTTCACTTACGGTTGGGGAAGAAGTTAGTGTCCGGGTATTGCGTTCGGCAGGAGGACGCTTAACTTTGACAATGAAGAAAGAAGAAGTCGGTGGAGAAAGCGGAGAAGTCACTCAGGGGGTGCAACACACAGCAAGCAACCCCTTTTTGCTAGCTTTCCGAAAGAATAAGGATATTGCTGCATATTTGGATGAGAGAGAGAAAGAGCAAACACCAACAGAAGTACCAAAACCTTTGCAGGAGATTGAAAGTGGGATAGTCGAAACAGAAACCATTACGGGTTCTTCTGAAGTGACGGATCAGCCAACTTCCACAGATGAGGTAGCTGTTGAAAAGGAAGTTGAAGAGGCAAGTTCTTCAAATTTGAATGCTGAGGGGAGTTTGGAGGAAGCTCCTATCTCAACTGAAGATAGTGAATCTGAACCCACTGCAGCAGTTGGTAATAGTGATGAAGTTGTAAAGAATGAAGTCCAGGCAGATGCACCATTGAATGTAGAGAATGAAATACCATCAGTCACACCAGATGAAGAGGAAAAAGTTGAACCTACTACTGACAGTAATGGAAGTGTCGACATCTCAGATCAACAAGCTAACATTCCGGCTTCCGAAGACAGCGCTCCTAAAGGTTCTTAGCTCTTTAGTTTTGCTTAGGTTTTTGTTTCTTGTCTAATTGGAGTATTTCAACGTTGGTGTGAACTTGTTGTTTGAATCTTGTCTTTGGAAATCTAACCTTTTTGATCTCTTAATGTTTGTTTTACTTAGCACTTAATGCTAGCATATTGGATCATTGAGCACAATACTGTAGACTTGCATCTGCTTAGACTCATTGAGGGCTACCTATTTTTAACTTGTAAACTTGAACTGCTCATGTAGGAGGTGTTTGCTCAGTCTTTGTGATGGTAGGTTTACAAAATTGCACCCTAATATATGCCATTGTCATGTGATTATAGTGTAGGAATACTCCCACATGCTTTTTCAGTTGAAACTTGATGCGGCAATTATGGAATATGTTGTGAATCAAGTAATAGGAAGGAACAGTCTTTTGAAATGAATGAAGTTAATCTGTTATTGTTTTGTTTGTTTGATTGGTAATTCATGGCTACTTAGTGATAAACAAGACTACTCATTGAGGATATGTGGTAATTCAGAGTATCAAGAAAAACCAAACAAGGATATAAGTAGATGGAAATTTTTTCTGTTCAAGAAAACCCAACAGAAAATATATCTTCCTTTACGTACTGATTCTAGTTTCATGTGTGAAATTCAGCAACTATATCTCCAGCTCTTGTAAAGCAGCTTCGTGATGAAACCGGAGCAGGAATGATGGACTGCAAAAAGGCTCTCACTGAAACTGGAGGGGACATTGTTAAAGCTCAAGAATTCCTCAGAAAGAAAGGTTTAGCTAGTGCAGATAAGAAAGCCAGCAGAGCTACAGCTGAAGGTAGGATTGGATCGTACATTCACGATAGTAGGATTGGAATCCTAATAGAGGTCAACTGTGAAACCGATTTTGTATCACGGGGTGAGATTTTCAAGGAGTTAGTTGATGACTTGGCAATGCAAGCCGCTGCTTACCCGCAAGTAGAGTATCTTGCTACTGATGATGTCCCCGCAGAGCTCGTAAACAAAGAAAGGGAGATTGAAATGCAGAAGGAAGATCTCCAGTCGAAACCAGAACAGTTTAGGTCAAAGATTGTGGATGGTCGGATAAGGAAATGGCTCGAAGAGCGTGCGTTGTTGGAGCAACCTTACATAAAGAATGATAAGATAGTTGTGAAGGACTGGATAAAGCAAACAATTTCGACCATTGGTGAGAATATAAAAGTAAATAGATTTGTAAGGTACAATCTTGGGGAAGGTTTGGAGAAGAAAAGCCAAGATTTTGCTGCAGAGGTAGCTGCCCAAACTGCTGCAAAAGCTTCCCCTGTTGCACCAGTACAGGATCAACCGCCTGTAGTTGAAGCGAAGGAAGCTGTTGAGAAGTAAGTGGTTTCTTTTCTTTGTAGCCATTGACTTGCAAATTTTATCATATTTTTAATCAGGTACATAAAACCCAATGCCTAGATACAAGTCCGTGTCTTTTGAACATATTCGAATATCCTAGGGAAGAAGTATGGATAAATATAATGATTGGCCGACATGGAACAATCATGGTCTTATCTCAGTTACCACGATTTCATCAAGACTTTAAACTGGACAGTCATGATTTGAAACTCAAATTAGCAATTGAGAGTATTATAGGTGATCCATTTCCAGTCAAATTAGGATTACAATTCGATTTGAAACTCAGATGGGCAAGGTTGTTGTTTGACTAGATTATCTCCATAGTGAGTAGACCGTCCTAGAAAACTAACCCTTCAATATGTCATTCTCTGTAAGGATAGACCTCCTATAAATCCCTCCTAGGGACTTTTTTATTCTTCCACTCACATACGAATAACTTGTGAACTTATTAGCAGAGCACCAGCAGTGAAAGTATCGGCTGCATTGGTCAAGCAGCTCCGTGAAGAAACAGGTGCTGGTATGATGGACTGCAAGAAAGCTCTTGCAGAAACTGAAGGTGACCTCGAAAAGGCACAAGAGTATCTTAGAAAGAAGGGTCTTTCAACTGCAGACAAGAAATCCAGCCGACTAGCTGCCGAGGGAAGAATTGGGTCGTACATCCATGATACCCGCATTGGGGTATTAATCGAGGTCAACTGCGAGACTGATTTTGTAGGACGAAGTGAGAAATTCAAAGAGTTGGTTGATGATCTTGCAATGCAGGCTGTTGCCTGCCCTCAAGTGCAATATGTTTCTATTGAAGACATTCCAGAGAGCATAGTGAGCAAAGAGAAAGATATAGAGATGCAGAGAGATGATTTGCAGTCGAAGCCTGAGAACATTCGACAGAAAATTGTTGAGGGAAGGATCGCAAAGAGGCTAGGAGAGATTGCTCTTTTGGAGCAACCGTTCATCAAGAATGATAGTCTTCTCGTTAAAGATCTGGTAAAACAAACCGTTGCAGCTCTTGGAGAGAACATAAAAGTTCGACGGTTCGTTCGTTTTACTCTAGGGGAATCGGTTAAGGATGTGAAATCAGAAGAAGCTGAATAATGAGCTCTTTTTTTTTTCACATGAATGCGGCAATTGATTCTTTTTGTTGTGGTTTTGGAGCGTTCAATTAGGTGTAATGTGAAGTTAGCTGGTACTTCATATATCTGTCTGTATTATTGTTTCAAAGTTATTTTTGGCATCAAAATTTTGGGAATAATGGGGCTAGAAAGATGCAAATTCATGTGCAGAGATAGAAATGCATTCACAATTGTACTTGTTATATTCATAAACAGTTGGTCTTAAAACTCAATTAAATCATCAACTTGTATTTTCTTAGCTCTTGCTTCCGAACATGATAAGCAGAACATTTCTACAGAGATTCTCCCTCCATAAGAAAAATCACCACATTGAGCATGATGAGTAGAACATTTCTTCAAATATTCTTCCTTCATTAGAAACCTCACCACCATGATTATTATTACTCTTTATGAATATTTATTCTAATAGGATGATGTTGCATCTTCCCTCTGATCCTACTATTTGATTTGATAAGCTTCATATATGAATGCCACCTCACTGGAAATGATGCAAGAATTAATTAATCAAGCCATATGATTTGCCTAAATATTTTTTATTAGTTTTACATACCCCAAATAATGGAGTTGATTAGGACAAGCATTTCCAACACATAAAATAACCAGCTGATCAAAAATATTTTAAAGGTTTGAAAATGAACCATCTGACATTAAGTAGAGGTGGATATCACCTCCACCTCATATTCACACTATACACCAACTTTTATAATTGTTTTAAACTTTGTTTTCACATTTTTGGGACTTCTATAAATTAAGACATTCCCATTCGGTTTCAAATCCTCATTTGCTGAAAAATCATTCCTACTCTAAAATTTCATTCACAGCATCATCATACAACTTCTTGTTTGAGTTCATTAGCTAGCTAGCTATGGATATGTTCTGCAAATCTGTTCGCGAAATCAATACTTCTCCTTTTGATTGCCTTCTCTTCGGTATATATGATCATAACTATATAGCTTAATTAGCTTTACCTTAATCAATTTAAGCAAAAACTAAATTTTTTGGAATTGTGTTGTGACCAGATCTTGATGACACTCTTTATTCGTCCAAAACTGGAATTGGTGCCGCTTTGAAGACAAACATTGATGGTACTAAAAATTCACATTTTTTTTATTGCATGCAAAATTTGAGGCCTAAATTTGGTTCTAATGTTCTTCTTAAGATTTGTTTCATCGTCTTTTTTCTTTTTTCTCCAGATTTTCTAGTAGAAAAACTTGGATTCTCAAATGATGAAGCATCAAGTCTACGAATTGAACTTTTCAAAACTCACGGAAGCACACTTGCCGGTCTTAGAGTAAGTAGTACCTCATCGCACAAAAGAATTAGTCCAAATTAGTCCGGTCTTAAACTTGATTCTTTTGTTTATGTAGGCTTTGGGATATGATATTGATGCAGATGATTATCACAGGTAAATACCCATTTGATATTCAGAACGAGTGCAAACTAATTTTTGATTAGGCAAGTCCAAGGGACTAACATGTGTTGCTGTTTTTTCAGTTACGTACACGGAAAGTTGCCTTATGAGTTGATCAAACCGGACATTCAATTACGTGATCTTATTCGAAGCATTCCTCAAAGAAAAATCGTAAGTCATCAAAATCTGACAGCTTAAAAGTGTATATTGACCGTATATTCTAATTCGTGTCAAATGTTAATGGGCAAAACTTTTTGTGGGCAGATATTTACAAATTCAGATAGAATTCATGCGATAAAAGCATTAGAGAAATTGGGATTACAAGATTGTTTCGAACAGATTATATGCTTCGAATCAATTAATCCAAACCTGACGAAATCAAATTATCCTGGAGCATATCCGGTTTGTTTGAAACCATCGACTGATGCTATGAGAATTGCTATCGACATTGCAAACGTTGATCCACGTCGGACGGTTGGTCTCATTTCATTTCATTTCATTTCATTTCATTTCTCTTTGACTTTTTTCGGTTTTAAGTTAATGTTACGTTTTTCACGTTTTGTTGTTGTGCAGCTGTTTCTTGACGATAACGTCCATAATATCGCTTCTGGTAAATCTGTGGGGCTTCACACTGTTCTGGTAATTTTATTTTATTATTATTATTATTTTTTTAGGCACAGTTTATTTTTTTTTTAATTCTCACATTGAGTTTACAATCTTAAATGCTGAATTGCTGATCAATGCCTCTTGATTAGGATCACACCCTAAGCTTTTTATTTTTTGATTTCTTAACATGTGACATCACACGACATGTCGACATCACATCAATCTTGCCATAATATATAGGGAGTGGGCCTCCCGTTAGGTATGGGCTATGGATGCTGACATGACATAACGTAGTAATCCACCAATTTCATTTTCACAGCATTGTTTTTGGTTGATGCATACTTGGACAAACAAACCATCTTCCCATATTAAATTGCAGTTGGGACTAATAATACTCTCTAGTTTCTGACGTTGATTTGTTGATTTTGATGATTGTGAAGGTGGGAAAGGCAGTGAAAACAAAAGAAGCTGATTATGCAGTGGAAAACATTGTGAATCTGAATCGCATGGTTCCAGAGATATGGACTGCTACTACTGCTTCAAGTGTAAGTGACGGCGGAGGTAATAAAAGGATGTCACGCACTAGAAGTGACATTGAATCTACCATTTCTACCGCGACTGCCGTCGGTGCTTAATCATGTAACTATGGTTGTTGCCGGTGATCATTTTCTCAAAATGTGTAGATAGTTTCCATGGTTTAACTTGTATAATGTGGTACATATATGCCAGTATGTTGTACATCTGTTACTATATTGTACATGAATAAAATGCAACCCTTTTCCAAGGTATATATTGTCTTTGTCTTTTAAACTGTGTTTTGTTGTGGTTGGGAAATCACTGGTACATGACATGACGTATTGTATGAATGTTGCAAACGTGTTATATCTTATCCATCTAACTAGATTTCACATAACAGATATGGATGGGATCGATGTCACCAAAATCGAAAATTCTATTCATCCCGTGACTTAAATCCCGGGAGAATCCCGTGTGAGAGAACTATGAGTGGGGCCATTTCAACTTTTCCACCACACAAATCCAAATGCACCGGCCGCTAAAATACTGGACGTCAGATTAAAATACAGGATTTTTCCCTAGATTTAATCCGGTACATGTAGCATTACTCCACCAAAATACCACCAGCTAGCTAAGTCATCAGAGTGATCAGACAAACCACCCACTACTAATGTCAACATGTACTAATTTACCTACGAAGCGGCTATAGGCGGTCCAATTTTGGCTGCCCATTTACGGATCATGATGTGCCACCACCCCCAACCATAGGATTAGCAGGGGTGTGGTAAAGATCCGATGGTGGTCCCTACTCTCTCTCTCTTTCCACTTTATCACTCTTTAGACAGTAAATGGGCGGCCTCTTTTGCGCCGCTCTAAGTGTTTTCGATTTACCTATGCATTTGGTGTTCAATTTAGCAATTTACACATTAAACGTGTAGGGGCAAAAACTATCGAGACACGTGTTAGCATCACCAGGAAGGAGTACCATAGAGAGGATGAAGCTCGAAATGCTGAAATAGCTCGAAGGAGCCATTACCCTTAAAAGATACAACGAAGAGAAGAATGAATCGATGACCAGCAGAGTCGTGAGGAACAAGATGTAATCGAAAAAAAAATACACGAACACTACATCGAAGAGCATCAAGATAAAGGAATCCTCGAAGGACATCTCGAAGGACATCTCGAAGGCCACGACCTACTCGACAACTTCTGACACCACCACGATTGTGTATTTTGTCTTATTAACTGGAATCCACTTGTAGTTCGATCTATAAAGGCGAGCTCGAGCTCATTGTAAGGGTTGGATTTTTTTATAAGTCTTGGGATGTTTGAGTGATATTAGGTGAGTATTGATTCTCCTCGGGTCTTTGAGCACAACATCCATGTAGAGATAACCAGATAAACACTTTATATTAATGCATAGATCTTTACTTTGTCATTTATAACATGCTTTTATCTTCATCGTAATTGTTCATAGACCATCTCGACACCATGTTTTCCACTAGGACTCTTCTCTAGATCATGAATGTTATAATCTACTGGCTTGCTAGTTATAATGTCTCCAAGCAATTTTATACCGACGCAATTTGGCGCTAGAAACAGGGATTGATTAAAATAATTTAGTTTGCCTGTGCTTTGATGGTTTTCAAAAATTTCAAAAACAATTTTTCTTAGGTTTTCAAGATTTCTTTTATTTCTCCATTCTTTTCTTATCATAAGCTCCACCATCTCAAGTACCTAAAGATTTTGATCTTTAGGATATTTAAGAATTTTGAGCAAATCATGATAGATTGATTTTTTTCAAGGAATCTAAGCTTTGAAATACAAGAGATCTAAAAGTTCTCTCAAAAAAGGATTTCATGATAAAGCAAGAGCAAAAGAATATTTTCCAAAATTTCGAAAGAAACAATGGATTTTCGATTTGGAATCCGTTGATTATTATAATTTCCAGAAAATACCCCCGAAGTCTTATACATGATTCATACAACTAAAGTTATTTTAGGATATTTTAGGGTTTTTCTACCCAGAATTATATTAGGAAAATAGTTTGGTCACCTTTTAAGATCTAGTAGTATCTTTCTCGAGAAAAATAAAAAAGTGGATTTTCTGGAACCTCCGTATTGGGAAGGCAGATCTGGGAAAATCAAAGCGGCTAGAACAGTACAAAAAGTTTTAGGTCAGAAATCTAAATGGGTCATACACAAAAAAATCCTCCCTAAAATCTCGCATGTTAGAATCTGTTATAACTGTCCGGGTGCATAACAGACCCATAGTACACTGCGGTAGCCGCCTTGGACCTCACGGGTTTGTTACTTTTTGCAGGTCACCGTCATCATGACATCGAAGTCCAATCAGATACCGAGACAAGGAGTAGGCTCATCGAGGCAGGGAACAGGCTCTTCGAGACCCAACACCAGACAATCAACCAGAAAAGGGCTATCACCAGAAATAGCAGCAAGCACAATACAACATAGAGAACAACTAAACGAAGACGAAGTACTCATTGAGGATCTAGGACCATATGGAGAAGGATTCTCATATCAACAAATTCACGACGTCGAAGAAGAAGAAGATGAGGAAATTCCAGACGATATGATACAAGCACACCAGCCAACTGAG
Organism: Papaver nudicaule; assembly: GCA_023529015.1. Lineage (NCBI taxonomy): Eukaryota > Viridiplantae > Streptophyta > Magnoliopsida > Ranunculales > Papaveraceae > Papaver > Papaver nudicaule. The sequence goes on from JAJJMA010325738.1 coordinate 13,948, forward strand.
GAGGAAAACCTAAGGGATCAGGAATTCAAAACACTCATGAGTAGGAAGCGAAAAATAAGGAAACTTAAGAAACAATTGCTCGAAGCTAACAAGAAAGCCGCTAGAAGTCAGCATCAAACTACAAGCGAAACAGTGAATGCTACTCCCACCCATATGAAAACTCACATTCCAAACGACATTTTACATCGAGAGCCAGCTCCGAAATACATAGAAACCAAAACGAACATAGAGGTGAATCATCGAGCCATCGCATCGAGCCCAGTATTTGATCAAGAGGTAAAGACATACACCTGGTATACGAGAACGAGCATGCGAGAAAGGAAGACGAAACCTTAGCACTACAAAAGGTCTTATTGGATGAAATCAAATCAATGCGAGTAGAGCTCTTCGACAACCGGATTGAATCATCCGAAAAAGTAAAGCTGAGCCAAGCTATTAACGACGTAAATCGCTCGCCATTAAGCTTCGAACTGCTAAGCAAGCCTATCCCAGTAAAGCTGAGCAAGCTTTTGTCCACCTTTGTGCGCCATTACTCTGTAAATAGCCCAAAGAATCCACCAAAAGCTTGACAGAAAGGTGGACCGCACAATGAGTGGAAGTTGGGAACGACGCCACAAAAAAGGAAAAAATCCGAGCTTACTTGAATGCACTCGATAAAGATCATCCTCTCTAAGACAAAATTTTCTCGAAAACGTCGATGCACTTTAGGATCTCCGAAAACATCAAAGGGAATGAATCGCCTTAGAAGAAATCAAAGAACAAGCAGTTCAAGGAAAAGACAGTATCTTGAGCAAGTAAATTCAATCAACAATTTATCCTTGGAGGAACGAGATGAAGTCAAGAGGCTTGTGGAGTCACTAAAGAAAGTAATATTCAGAGAAAGTCAAGGTCAACCTATGGAAATCAAATGGGGGACTCCTCCAAAAGAGAAAGGCGGAACGATGATGAACGGTATGGAAACAAAGGAAAATTTTGTGATGGCAGATATAATGACAACAGAAGATACAATGATAGCAAAAACTACGACTCATGAAGAGGATACGAGGGAGGATACCAAAGCAGAAAGTTTGGGGTGCCAAGGTCAGGATTCCCTCATTTTCAAGATAGAAAGCTTCTGAAACTTAACGTACCTCTCGAAGTGGCATTAAGAAGCATCGAGCAGTCCGAGTGAGCAAGAGAAATTTGGTATCCAAAAATAGGGGTATTAAGCCACGTCATACAAGGAACTCGAGGGATTTCTGCCAGTTCCACAAGTTTTATGGACATACCACTGGGAACTGTGTCACAGCACAAGACCAGGTCCATTATTTCATCTTGAAGGGAAAATTCGATCATCTTTTGGGATTACCAAATCCACCTCCAAACCAGCCACAACCAAAAGAAGAGAAGAATCATGAGGTATGAAATAACAATTGATCGAGATATTCCAAGATTTAATGATTGTAATTCGATAGTACATGCAAATGTCAGCGAATACAATTTTCGAAACAACATTACTGATAGAATTTACAAAAGAGATTTCTAAGGAAAAGAGATAGTGAATGTAGCAATGAAGAAACCTCTCGAAGAATGGCAGAAAAAACCTGCCTTGTTTTTCGCTGCAGACATCCGATATGGAGGGCGATCGTACAATGACCCATTGGTAATAACCTTGCACATCGAAGAAATTGCAATGCTGAGAATATTGGTAGACCCGGGAAGCTCCGTCGATATACTCTTCGGCAAGACTCATGACCAGCTATTTGGAAAGGATGCTGCACTAGTACCTTCGACATACAATGTGTTTGGATTCAATGGAAAACCATCGATACCTAGGGGAGAAATATCTTTAACAATCTATGTGGGAAAGATTAAACTATCTACATCATTTTGTGTGGTCGATATTGATTCTCCATACACTGCCATTGTGGGAAGTCCTTGGTTGCACAGTTTAATGTGGGTAGCCTCCACGCTCCACATAATAATTTGATTCCCAACTCCAACTGGAATAACATAAATAATGAGAGATCCTGTCGAAGCTCGTGTCTGTAATGAAATCGATGTTCAACAGAGAAAAAGTTCGAAACAGGATTTCGGAATCAGAATACGCATTTAAAGATAATTGAATCCAGTATCAAAGAATTCATTGCAAAAGTAGAAGCAGGCATGGCTTCGGCCTCGATGGAAAAGCCAAAACCCTCTTCACCGTCTACTAACACATCTATTAAGCAAGGAAAAGGCCAGTGGTACAAGGATAGAGAGCAATTCTCAATAATGAGCAAAAAGCAGCACAATGAATCAACATTGTCAAAGAAAACATAAAATGAAGTAAGTGTAAACAATAATAACAACAACACAACGATCATTGAAGAAGAGCCATTTTGGATAGGCCTATACGTCATCGAAGAAGCATTAGGAAATGATACTTACAGCCTGATTAACCTCGAAAGACAGCGACTGAGTACTCCAGTTGAGGAAAAGTATTTGAAGCACCTTGATTCTCAACACTAGAAAAATAAATACAGAAAACAGCTCGACCTGTTATATCTCTATTCAAACTCCAGATCCTACTCGATTAGGCAAAAAGTCCTACCTGATTATGCACATCTCCTAAGGCCTCGATGCCATATATACAAACATGCCATGATGCCATATCTCCTAATGCCTCGCTTCCATAAATACGAGCAGGCCATGATGCCATATCTCCTAAGGCCTCGATGCCATAAATACGAACATGCCATGACGCCATATCTTCTAAGGCCTCGATGCTATATAAACAAATGGACCATGATGCCATATCTCCCATAGTGCCTTGACGCAATGAAATTAAAGGCCTTGACGCCAAGGCCCTGATGCCAAATATAAAAAAAAATTGTCCTATAGTGTTCGGCACAGAGCTGAGGTACATATAGCCGTAAGGGCCTTACGAGCTACATGACACAGTCATCTACCCACAAGATACCCCATTAAGGGTGGGTACTTTGCATCGAAGCTACATAAGCTAGAGGCATTTGGACCCACAACCATTGCGACCGCTGGGACCACTCGTTAGAGGCGTCGCATGGATGATAAATGGGATTAACATATGCCATTAGGGCAGATGGAACCCCGAGGCATCTAATTAACTTATGTTCACGGGAATGGTAAGCGAATTATGCAGCCAAGGGACCTCCTCTGAAAAATCAAATATAGCCTCGAGGAGGGGCAAGCGAGAATAGAAAGAGTCGAACTCCAGGCCGCGATAGGAGAACAGTACCATTTCTAAGCTCCAGCCTTGACCGACACTCCACCATTGTGCTACTTTATCATCGAAAATCTATAGTAACTACCCACCATAAGATTCCTACTTTACTTAGGCTAAATGGGTTTTAGGACAACACCATGTCCTCTCGGAAGATACTTAATATCTTCGATACCCACCTAATGTGTTGAGGCAAAACGGGTGCCTATGGTCTTGATAGCCAGTGTTTGCTTGAAACCAGACAAGTAGCTCAAACCTTTGGGAAGGGTGATCCATAATCCCCTACTAGCTTGGTTTACTACCTCCCACATCGAAGTAAGCCCTAGAATTGCACTCTAAGTAACCTTAGGAGCCTAGAATTTGCAAGGTAAACTTCGTGCCTGATCACGAGTTACCAGGCAAGCAACACAATAAATAAGGTATTCTTCGATAACAAAAACAAAGACTTCATTCAAATATTTGCATGTATGATCATAACAACAAGTAGCACAAAAACATCTGTTCCAAAACATAAGGAACTCGAAGTACAAATAGTATAAGGATCGAAGAAAAACAAAAATCGCTTCTAAACATGGGCAGAAGGTGCACCAGAGGAAACATCATGACAGGGTCTAGGAAAAGCCTTCATTAAATCCCAAACTCTGTCCTTTGATTCCAAGTATTCTTCATAAGTTTGATTGCATAAACTAGAAGATCCTTTATTTAAGGGAACATTCTCCTTCGCAGGATCAACGTCTTCTTCTTCTTCACTATACTCTAATAAGGCATTCGCGAAATAAAGAGCTCCTTTCTTTGAAATTAGCATCGAAAACACCGTCCTTGCCACCTCTAGTATTCCCTTTTCCAATATCTTTAGGATATCCTTTCTCAGCATTCGTTTCGATGCCACTCTCGGAAGCACCCTCCGAATCTTTCTCGAGACCGTTCTTCGAGTCATCTTGAGCATCATCTTCGGAGCCATCTTCGGAATCATCATCATCATAGTCAGAATTTCTATCCTCGGACACATCCCTCCTCTCGGCCCTCCGACCCAATTCGTCTTCAACGAGTCTTACAGAAACTTCATGAGGGAGCAAATCTTCATCGTCAGGAAGATTTGCATCCGAATCATCTGCACCTACAGCCCCATAACCAGCAGGTTCAATTTGGACAACCCGGAAAAGAGATTGAACCATGTTCTCGACAGGCTTTATCCATAGCAAGAGACGTAGTCAACTTCAATTTTAAAAGCAGTTCTTCCATAACATCGCCAAATTTGATTTGAGGTTGGACAAGCACACAAACATTAATGACCTTTCTCAAACTTTCTTCGGTTTTATGACGAATATCACGTTCAGCAGTCAGATCTTGGGCACTTTTCCCTGCTTCCTCGAAGCGACGATTACGCTCAGTGGTCAGCTCTTGGGCATTTCTTTCTGCATCCGCGAGACGGCGCTTGCGCTCTTCATTCAACTCTCGTGTAACTTTCTTCAAATTCTCTCCCAATTCCAACTTTAGAGCCGACTCGACAATCAGTTGTGCAACGACTTCATCCCTTTCCAGTACATCATTGGAAACCTTGTGCAGCAAATCCGCTTCGATACCTAGGACAAACATACAAGCTACATCAAAATGCATTTCGAATAAATCAGACCCACGAAAGAAGAAATCTTAAGCCAAGTATCCTAGTTTCTTTAGCAACAACATATTCAGTAACCTCCCACAGGTTAGAAAAGGGAGGTTACGAAATTTTCCTCCTAATATCTTCAACAGGGTTCCACCCCAACTTAGCTAACTCAATTCGATACTCGTCCACCAATTTCGAAAGATGATCCTTCGACGTATTAGCCTTCGCGAGCTCCATGCTAATTTCGTTATAACTTTTCTTCAGACCCTCATTTTGATTCGTCAAATCTTTCCTAACATTTCTCAGAGCCGCATTTTGAACTTTCAAATTGTTAATCTGTTTCTCCAATTTTTCAATCACAACCCTACCAGAGACACCAACAGACTGATCCTTCCGAGCAGCATCACGTTCTCGAGTCAACCGTGTGATATCCAGCTGAAACTGGTGCATTTCCTGGGAATTTTTACGATTCTTATTCTTCTCATAATCAAGTAATTGCTCTGTTTTGAATCTCTTATTTTTCTCCTCAACAAGGAAATCCTCAACTTCAAATCTTTTCTTTTTATAATAATCCCGATCGTTCCGAGCTTCAGACCTTTCTTTCACAACCTGATCGAGTTGATCTCGATGCCCTTTATTTAGCTCATAAGACACATTAGTATACTTACATCTCACTTGTGAATATGTATTAAGATCTAGGTTAGCTCAACGAAGTTTTTCCTTCTCTTCTTCTAATTCTCCTTTTTACCATTGGTAAAAAGAGTTTCAGCATATAATCAAGACAGACAGCGAAATCAGAAGATAAAGGTTCATACCTGCTAGCTGCATCTTCTCATTGCGCTACGGGTCATCTCGGCAGCCAACTCCTCTTGCATTCGAAGAAATTTCCGTTCAAAATATTCAGCTTCACCATATAAACCAAAGAAGTAAGCCAAAAAGCCTGATCTATGATGGTCGCCGTATCAAAAAGAAAAAACTCATAAATTAGGGTGATTTAGGAAAAACAACAGAACAAATGAGTCACATTACCCTTACCATTTGAAGCATAGCAAGGCTCTCTTCGTATGAGAAAAGAGGATTACGG
>JAJJMA010325745.1:0-10847 GCA_023529015.1 Papaver nudicaule
CTTTCGAGGGTTTTAGTCTTCTCTCTTATTATTGTTGTGTGTATTATATTTTTTTTAGCAAAGGGGTTCCAAGGACTAGGTCTCAGTGTTAACAACCCTAACAGTCAAGAGCAAATTTGCACTTGAGAAAATTTTCTCTTTTTATTTTTAGGATGTGCACGCGTGGGAATAGAGGCGGCCATGGCGCCTCGAAATCCGCGCCACCCTTTGTGCGTTTTTTTTTTTTTTTTTAAAGGGGCTGTCGGCCCTCTCCCCTCTCCTTTCTTTTGAGAGTTTCACCGGGACTAGGATTCCATAATTATTCATGTATATATATACTTATGCCTAGGTTAAGTTCTTAACAAAGAAGGAAGGATAAAGATAGGTTTCTCAGAGCAGTTTTCTTTTCTTTCTGATCACTCTCCTCCCTTTTATTATTATCTGTATTTGCGATCTTGCTCATCATGTCGTCAAGTGGAGCTACAACACAGAGCAACAAGGTAAACTAGGGTTTTAGACCACCTAGTTTTTTTGTTTTTTTTAACATGGGAGGCAGTATCATCTCTGTACCATCTTCCAGTACTCGGGATACTTCCGAGGGACCATCCGGGACTCCCTCGTGATGTCTTGGTTGATGAAATAAATGCGAAGATTAAAGATCTTTATTTGCCAAATGCTTCTGCTGATGAGAATTATACCAGGTGGATTCGTCATTGGTACTCTTCTGGAGGTAGGAGTGACGCTCTTAGTAACACCAAGGTTATAGCAGCATTCCTCACGCTCTGGTTGTCACGGGATATATTTGAGGATGATCCTATTAGGACACTGAAGCCTTTCGTTGTTCCCTACGCCGTTCGGCTGGCGCGAGGAATGCCTTTACCAATTGGTAGTTTGTTCCTTGGGTCCCAGTATGCGCATCTAAGCGCTTTGGCTGGGAATATGTCTGGTTCTTCTACGGGTCGCGTTTCATCGTTCGTCAACCTCCCTTTTCTCCAGGCTTTCTTGTGGGAACATTATGTGCATTACGCTCCGCAAGGGGATCTTCCTTTGGATTCATTGGAGTACGCCAGGATCATGTGGTGGAGCGGCATGCCTTCCAAGGACTCGGTGAGGTTGATAGATTTTCTGGATAGAGATGAGTGTGTCTGCTTCCGTGCATGGTGTAACGTCTACGATGACAGAGTCTTTCAACTTGACGTCGCAGCTGAGGTTGACGAAGTCGTTTTACGCTCCTGATCTCAGGGTGTCAATAGCTTCGAGCACGACGGACAGCATGTGTTCATGTGTAGTAGCGTTTCCGGCTTCATCTTCGGCTTTTATCAGGGAAGACTGGTGAGGCAGACGTATAACATCGATAGAGCGGCGCGGTTCATGGGATTTGATCATGACGTTCCTTTTGATCGTTCCCTCCCTCCATCTAGGGACGACCTGCGTGAGTACTTAGATCCTTCCCAGGACCCGGGGAGGAAGGTTATCTTCTTGGTGGCCGGTAGGTTGGCGAAGGTCACTCCCGAGTACAACCAATTCTGGGATTACACCTTGACGGTTCTGGGCAACTTTGTGAAGAAGGTGAATACGAGCAACAGGCATACTTTCACCCTAACACCTCAAGTAGTCTCCTTTCCGAATGTTCATGTATATGCTTTACTCGTCCTGCTTAGATTAACGAGATTCCTTCTCCTGGTGGCAGATGCCGCCTCCTCCGTTGGTCTAACCTAAGAAGAAGATTAAATGCAACAGGATGGAATTACCTGAGGGTTGCTTCGTTGCTGCTTCCCTTGTGACGAGTTCGTGTCCCTTCCCATCTCGAGTAAGTTGTTTCCGCCTCGCAGAAGTCTCTTGTCCTTTATATATCTACCCCTCCTTGGTTGATCTTCCTCTGTCGTTTATGTAGGGTTCGGAGGAGTGTGATAGCCCCACGGAGTTCCCAGTTGTTGACGTGAAGGCGAGGAAGAGGGTAGACGAGCCGATTGGTGCGAGTCTTGAGGTGAGGAAGGAGGTAGACGAGCCAATTGGTGTGAGTCTTGAGGTGAGGAAGGAGGTAGACGAGCCAATTGGTGTGAGCCTTAGCGCTTCTTCTCCTCTCCCTATCGAGGTTGATGATCGTGCACTCACCCAGGTAAAACTTGTTGGAGCTTGTCGGTCCTTTCTCTTTCAGGTCCACCTTCGCATAACCAGTATCGACTAACTATAATCCCGTCTTTACAGGAGCAGGGGGACGAGGGTCGTGTTGATGTTGTCTCGGAGAACGTGGAAACATTAGAGAGTGGGGATGACTTGAAAGGCGACATGAATACCTCTGAGGCCCTCGGTGAAGTCGTTTCGAATGGCCCAGGAGTGACCATTCTTCGGGGACGGATATCGGAAGATGACGTGGATACCAGTCCTCCCAAAGTTACCGAGGAAGTCGTTTCGGGTGATGTGGAGGTAACTGTTCCTTCGGCTAAGCAGGTAACTGACGGTAGTACGGATATGGAGCCTTCTTATCCTAGTGCTGGGGTTGCTTTTCCTTCGTCCGTTAGTCGAGTTCGAACTGGTTATGTCTTGGTGGGTAATTTCCCAGTAGCGAGCAAGTACCATACGATGTACACTCATATTTGGAGGAAGTTCGGCCACATCGCTCATGAGAGGGAGCAGAGGTTGCTCCCCGAGTCGATAGTCGGTGTTCTGTTGTCGAGGGTGTCCGAGATGGCGGCTCAATCCATTGACTCCGCAGATCCGCTTGATGTCCAAGATTGGGAGGATTCCATAGTCGCGGCTGAGTCTAAGGGTTTCAATGTGGCTTGGCTGCGGGATAGGTTTGAAAGGGCTAAGGCTCAGGGGTCTCTGGAGATCCTCTAAGAGAAAGAGAAGAAGGTAGCAGAGTTGAAGGCTGAGTTGCAGAGGGAGGAGAAAGAGCTGGAACGGCTAAGGCTTTCTTGCAAAGGAGGGCCTAGTAGGGTCTTGAGCGATATTCTCGACTAGGATTTTTTTTTTAGTGCACGGTTTTTTTTTTTTTTTTTTTTTAACGTTGAATGGGCTGTAGGTATTTTCGATTGATTGGATAAGGTTATGTTTTCTAAGGGATATTGAAATAAAATACTTTTCTTAATTGATTCTGCTAAAAAAAATGGAAATCCTATCTACTGCACGTTATGACGCGCTGCTTTGGAGGAATGCAAATACAATAAACAGGAGGCTTAGTGTCGTCCTCCTTCAGGTTTTTGGCGAAACCTGATTAGACCGAGTTCGATCCTGTAGCCAGTATGGCATGGGATGAATCACGATCAGGAAAGAGTTCCTTCACCTTCTTGCGAAACCTTTCCACGTATGCGACTGCATCCTCCCCCATTTCTTGTTTGAGGTCGAACAGTTCCATACATTCTCTGAAGTCTGGGATGGTTTCTAGGACTTCGGGTGGTATGTTGTAGGGGATGATCTCGTCTTCTCCTCGGACCTTGTCGTCGCGTAGCTTGTCACGTACAACTCCAGATTCCTGAAGGGCTTCGATGAAGATCCTAATAGCTGTGCCGATGTCTATTGCGGGTTTCCCTGGGTTTTTCTCTCGAGTAATTTTCCTCGTGGTGAGTCCCCAGTGACTCGGTGAATGTGGGTTATCAGATACGAGAGGAGTGGACAAAGTACCTTCTTGGTTGAGGGGGCTCTCATTGGTCCCCATGGACTCTGTGGGCACGATTACCGTCTCGCTGCTCTTCTGTACAAACCGCTTCATGAACTCCAGGGGGAGTGTCTCCCGGTTGCTGTAGATCCATGGGCGTCCCAGCACCATGTCGCTCTCGACTACTCCCTTAACAATGTGGAACTCCGCTACGGTTGGGATCGTGGCGATTTCAACGGGAAGGTCGATCCATCCGTAAGTTTGCACTTCGACTCCGTCAGGACCTTTGATGATGGCAGGGGCACAGATGGCTCTGCTTCGAAGGATGTTGGCGGCTCTGAGAGTCTTAACTGAGATGATGTTCACTGGGGATCCTGGGTCGATGAGTGCCTTTGAGAATTCAACATCAGACACGCGGGTGGTTGCGAGGAGTCCCCAGCCTTGTCCTCCTGCTTGTGGCTCCTGTTTGGACATCGTCTGCCCATCGACTTCCTTGAAAGGTAGGAGTTTCCCTGCTACCACCATGTTGAGTGCTGTGAACATGTCTTTCCGCTGTGGCTTCGAGAGACAGAGAGTTTCACATAGTTGGTACATTATCTCCTTCACTCTCTTATTCACCGGTTGCTCCGGGAACGTGAATGCTCGAACAGGTAGAGGATTTTGATATACTCCTTCATTCCCTAAGTGCAATTCTCCGGACTCCACCTTGGCTTGGAAAATCCGCTTAAGGGTGAAGCAGTCCCTGGTAGAGTGAGTAATAACTTGGTGATAGCGACAATACCTTGGGCTTGCTACCTCTTAAGCTGTAGGAGGGCGTTGAGGTGAAGGGAGTGCGATTATCCCGTCCTGGATCCAAGTGTCTAGTAGCTCTAGTACCTCCTCCATGGGAAACGGGTAGTCTGGTACCTCTGATCTGGCTTTCTGTCTCCACATCTCCGGTTGTTGTGGTCCTCCTTGTTTGGGGTCCCCGGAGCTGAATTAGCGCGTTTTGGATGCGTTACCTCTGTGGCAGGGCCTTTTCTCTTCCCTCCTTCGCTGACTGCGCCCATGGATGGTAGGTTGTTGTTGTACTGTTTGTTGACCAGCCTCCTATCACCGCGAGTGGCCCAGGTCTATTCGCTCCTAAGGGGTTTGGTCCTTTCTAACAGGGCGGGTGCAGTGGTGGCGGACCTCTTCGCAGCTTCATGGAGTTCGGAGAAGGTCTGGAAGCGGAGGTTCTCCAAGAGGGCTCGGTATACAGGAATCATTCCGTTGATGCAGAGCTCCACCAACTGCTGTTCCGTGACGTTCGGATCGTGGCAATCAAGGGCTTGAATTCTGAATCTCTTGACGTAGTCGTTCGGGTGTTCGCTAGGCCTCTGGAACATTCTGCCGAGATCGGATAGTGTTATCTGTTCAGACACGAAGAAGTACTTACGGTAGAACGCACTCACCATCTCGCCCCAGGTCCCAATACTGTTCTGAGCAAGATTATTGTACCAGGTATAGGCTCTTCCAGTGTGGGACTTAGAGAATTCTTTGAGTCTCAAGACATGGTTGTACTCGTGTTCCCCTAGGGATTCCAGAAATCGTGAGATGTGCTCACGTGCATTCCCAGTTCCGTCATACAAGGAGAACATGGGCGACATATATCCTTTGGGGAGGGCGATCCTCTGGACCTCGTGCGGGTATGGTGGTTGGTGTTGGTGGATAAGTGACGCCATATCTCTTTCTCGACTTCGTAGCAGCTTTTCCAATTCGTCTGCCGTGACGTAACGGGATGATGGTCCTCCTCTTTGGCGAGATTCTTCTGGGAGGGAAGGCGCTTCGTCATCTCGAATGTGGATAACGGTCGAGCGGGCACCTGTAGCAGCAGCGTCAGGGGTCTCCTTGACTGGTGAACTTGACAGCTTCGAGGTTAGAGTTTTGAGACAATCCAGGATTCCTAGTTGCGTGTCGAACATCTTGACTTGGCTTTCTACGAGGGCATCTTGACGTTTGGCCAACTCATTTATAGTCAGTGCTCCTGACACTCCTTTTCCTTTCTCAGTGGTAGCGCCAACCTTAGTCTTGGAGGAAGGGTTCTTCTCAGAGGTTTGGGTTGGAGCGTTAGAAGTTATTGGGGTGATGGGTATAGCCGAGATGAAAGGTGTTGAAGGGGGATTTTCTTGGGTAACAGGTACATTGGGAGTATTGTCGGATGTAGGTGGGTTGGTAGGTGCTGCATTAGAGGCTACAGCACCGTCAGTTGAAGAGTTGGGGTTTTTGGTATCTGATCCCGACCTAAGCTCAACCATCTTTGAGAAAATCTTCTAGAACCGAGAAAATGATCTCCCACTGTGGTCGCCAACTGTTTTTACCTGCAAAAACAATGTACCGTCTCTGGGTACTTTCGTAGTGCTCGGAGATCAAAGTCGAACAAGACAAGCCTAAACCAAGAAAATGGTCGTTCCCGTCTTGCTTCGGTCACAGAGAGGATAGAGGTTGGTCTAGGGAGGGAAACAGCGAAGAAACTGGAGATCAGGTTGAGGATGCGTTTTGGATGTAAGAGTTCAAGATCTCCGTCGTGAAGTCGACTAGAAATCTCCAAGGCTAGAAACGTGTTTGGATTCTCAGGTGTGTTTTCTCTGAGGCTCTGATTATTGTTTATGTTTCTGTGTTTTAGCCGTTCTGCCTTGGAAGATAGAGGAAGCCTCTATTGATAGTTTTGAACTCACCCTGATCTCTCGACAGAGAAGGTGGAAGTCGTAGAAGAGTGGGGGAGTGGAGGACATGAGTTGGTTTCCGCAACTGCCTGAGTCGTGTAGATCATGCCCACTCGCGCCATCTTCTCGTAACTGTCCACTATCTCCATCAGTTCCTTTCAACTGCCGTAGACCGCCAGACCAATAAACCTAAAGTTATCCCCCCGTGTGATGTTTTTGATGTCTCGAGTGATACGCGGATATTGCGTAGTTGAGTTGAGTAAAGTAGAGTCATATGACTAACTGGCGTGACCAAATATGATCGTAGTGCCTATGGGGCGCAAGTGCATAGGAGTGCATAGCGCCATAGCCCAAGGGGTTACGGCCTTGGCCCTTGGCCAAGGCTAAGTTTAAAGCGCTTTGCGCTAGTTCTATGGCGCCACGGCTCTTGGCGTCACGGCCTTGGCCTTTGGCCAGGGCCAGGTTCTTTGAAGCGCCTTGCGCTAAGTTTATAGTAGTGGCGCCATGGCTCATGGCGCCACGGCCTTGGCCTTTGGCTAGGGCCAAATTTCTAAGGCGCTTTGCGCTTGTTCCATGGCGCCATGAATTATGGCGCCACGGCCTTGGTCTTTGGCCAAGGCCAACTTGTTGTGGCGCCATGGTTCATGGCACCACGACCTTGGCTTCTGGCCAAGGCCAGTTTGTTTGTGGCCGCGTCTTGTGGCGTGGCCTTGGCTTTTAGCCAAGGCCAAGTAGGTTTGTGGCGTCTTTGCACCAATTTCTTGTAAATCCATGGTGGTCCATGGTTCAGAGTGCCATGCTATGTGGCGTTATGGCTTTGGCATCTGGACAAGGTCGACTCTGGGGAAACCTGTGCCTTAGTCGTGGTGTGTGTGTGATTATGCTACAACACACTTGAGGTCATGGCGTGTTTATCCATGTTAGGCTAGACCATCATGAACTTGGGATTAGATCTGCTTAAGCATGTTTAGGCTGATGTATGCCTCTCAGAGAGCTCTGGACCGGCCTGGAGCTTCAATATTCCTGAGGTTTGCATCAAGACTCGTATGTTGAGTCGTATTCAGAGGAAATCCATGAGGATACATCTCTGTTAACTCTTCACCGTATACCATTAAGCGACCTGGTTCTGATATCGAGATGGGTGTCGACATGAAGCAGATCAATGGGTTTAATATGTTGGTGAGGTTATTAGTACTGCACTATGATATTACCCTCCCCACCGGAGTTATAAGAGAGAGCTCATAGAGAGTTTGTCGAGCTCATGGAATGGGTTGCACTCTGAGCTATGAGCCTGAATAGGCGATTGCCTTTAATAAGGCATGGTTTCGAGAGTGTTTTGACAATCTTGTCCCTCTCTCGTTTTTCAACATCTGCATTGGTTCATACCCTTGAGTGAATCCATCTCTGTTGAGATCTACAAGAACTCGTTCTTGTTGGGATTCGGTTCTCAGAATTGTACTCGGGTTGTTGCTTGAATATTGATTTGTGAGATCGTTCAACCAACCTAATCAACTAGGTTCACGAATTAAGAAGTTGGTGGTATATCTCGGTATCCCCTCTTTTTCAGTAACTCCTATACCCTCTTTACCTCTAGTGGATCATCATGGGAAAATTATAGTCAAGCCATAACCAATCTTGGGAGGAAGAAAAATTTGGCGCAAATATGTTATGGACAAGAAGTACTCGGTACAATGGTCAAATTCTACTTCAGAAGAAGCCACCTGGGAAGGTCGAACAAATTTGAAAGCTCATTTTCCTCATTTAATCCTTGAGGACAAGGATATTGTAAAGGAGAAGGTATTTTCATATAATTGATAGGGGCTGCCCCTTGGTTATGGGTTGTCGCAATTATTAATAATTAAGCCGTTAATTGAGTTAGTTAGTAATGATTAGTGAGTCGTTAGTAGTCGTTGGTGGGTGTTGTAGGATGCTTGCACGTGTCCATTTCAGGTAGGGTTTTTCTTTCGTCCACTATATAATTGTAAGGACTGCTGTGTAATGGTTATCAGTTAGAGAACTGACCAATACATACCGTTCAAATGTGTTACCCTATTAATGATCACTGAATCACGATCAATTATCTGATACCTTGGAACTGTTTGTTCGACTCTGTTTATTTTTCTTTCATGATCTCTGATGTTGAGCTTTGAGGATGGAGTAAGATCTGGAAGCCTAGTCCTAGCCACAGCAGTCACACTCAAGAGAGAGAAAGTGAGAGGTAAAACCAAAATTGGGATCCCCTTCCACACTTTTCCCTTTATATTTATAGAGATTTCTCTCTCCTATTATCCTGACATGTGTCCCACAAACTCTTTATTACAAAAAATGTCATTCCTTTATTCTAAATCTTATCTTGACTTATAGTCTTACTGCCTTGACTGATTCATTTTGACTTCTCTATGGGCTCTTTTTATGGGCTTTAGAGCCTTAGTAGGCTCTTAATTACCTAGCCAAATTATAGGTATCCACATTAGTCCCCTGACTGCTTGGGCAGGCATCCTTGCCTGGTCAGCAGTCACTCATGGATACCTTTGGTGCGCGTTGGTGGTTTCTTTTTACTCTGTTAACTCTATCACTGCAAACGCGGTTTGATGTGCTTTGATATCAAAATTAAATAGAATTAACAAAGTGGGGGCGAGAGAGACGAGGATGGACGAGGGGGAACAGTTGAGGAGAGAAAACGTGTGCGGGGGTAGTGGCTTGACGAGTAAGCGTAATAAAAATTTAAACGCGCGGATTGGATTCGTGGCGAGTGGAGGAGTTCCGAGAGAATATCATTGGTTTTGAAAGAATAACGTGAAAAGAAAGGATGGGCGGTGGATTTTGGTGTAGACGGTAGTAGGTATATACGAGGAGGTTTGTTTGAGACGATTGGAAGAGAGGCGCATGTATAGTAGTAGACGCGTTTTGATGGTACGCTTAAGGCTCTTGCGAGAAGATAGGCGAGCTCAGTTTTTTGGTCCAAACTTGGGGTATGATAAGACGTAGCGACTGATGACTTATTGTATTTTGTAGATATAATCAGGTGCGAGAATAGGGTAAAAAATATTGTTTTAGCCAAGAAGAACAGTGATTAGCCGCTTGATACCATTCCCGCGTTCTATGAGTTATATTTTGTGAAGACTGGTCGTTATGGCTAGGCGCTAGTCCCCAAGTTTAACTATTTCGTGTTTGTATTGGACATGTGAGAAATCGCGCGTACATGGCATTATAAACTTATGACTATGGCGCGTTAGTGAGGTAGCTAACAATTTGCGCAACTTGGAATATGACGAGGGGTAATGGTTGATGACTCTTAGTTCAGTTTTGTTCTCACAATACGATCGGATGCGAGGATTGATTACCTTAACAGTTTTTCTAGCCGAGGAGAGCTATGACATCTCATGCGACCGAGGAGAATTATGACATCTCATGCGACCGCTAGATGCTATGCCGCGTAAATTGGAGAGGCGCGTGAGTGAAAAGTTGCATCCTTATGGTAATCTTCTACTGTGAATGGGGATTAGTCCCCAAGTATCCATTTTGCGTTTTTGTAGTAATTTGTTATTGTGGCTGGGATTAGTCCCCAAGTATCCATTTTGTGTTTATATGGCTTGGACGCGCTAAAAAAGTAACTGGCGGTTTTGGGCTCAACTTGTCATCTATGTTATTGTTTAGGCGTTCTTTGTTGAGATCAAGGTGTAAATGAGTTGCCCTTTGAGGGAAACCAACGATGTGTTAAGGTTATCAACGTACTAGTCCCCTGACTGTTGAGGAGGCGTCGTCTCTTCAACAGTCATACTAGTTGACAACTGCTTGGGCATGAGAGTGTCGTGTGAGTATGAGCAATTTTTTATTTTTTTTTTCTCTTCCGGTCATGAGTTCAAATATGAATAGGAGGCGGAAGAAGTATTTTGTACAAAATAACGAGAGTTGGCAAATAAATACCTCGCATTTGACGATCCGAGATGATGTGTTCGAGTCCCCATTCCGCTTATGAAGTGGGTTCTTTCGCAGTCGGTTTTCCATGTGTAGCGGTAATTTCTTTTCTTTCATAGTATAGTCCCCAATTTCAACGACGTATGGCACGCTACATTCTGTTTGTGTATTTGAGCGCCCTTGGTGGAACATGGTGGACATTTCTCCAAGTGATCTTTGAAAAGTCCCCGATGTGTTTGGGCAAGATTTTCCGCCTGATGGACTATATTTTTGGCAAGCACTGATGCACTAATTGTAGAGTAGGAATCCTTTGAGTACAACCGAGATCATTTTTAAGAATTTTTTCAAAAATCTTTTATTGGTAGGGCGCAGATTGATAGTGTAATAGTGAACTCGTGTGAGTATCAGGCGGAGAAAGTGAAGTGTTCAGTAAGAAAATGAGTGTGCGCGCCCAGAGTGATACTCTCGGCTAAAATGTAGCAATTGACTATAATATCAAAGGATGAGAGAGATCCCCATATACATTTCTTTGAGGCGAGGGGACGTATCCTCGGGTTCTTTTATACGATCATAGTAGTAGCGATATGGTAAAGAAAATATAATTACAGATGATACTTAGGCAGCGTGTTCAGTGCGCTCCTGAGGCAGCGTTTTCATGGCGCTCCTTT
>JAJJMA010325753.1:0-13760 GCA_023529015.1 Papaver nudicaule
ACTCCAAATTCGACAACCAGTGAAATCTGCATGTCAGGTTCACGTACTGGTTCGTGAACAAATAGACATAGGAGAATTTCAGCATCTGGTACGCAAACCGGTTCGGGATCCGTCTGCTGGTCAAATTAGGTCAAATTCGGATTCCGCTGGAAGTACTGGGCTGAGCCAGAACTTAGACGTGAGAACGTCCTCAGCTTGATCCACAGGCTCTTTGCTCAAGAGTACTCCTTTAGATTCATCCATATCCAACATAACAGTTTGCAAGCAAACCATTGTAATGGACATATGGTGTCGAATCTATCTCATGCATTCTTGATTCACAGTATTCGTGGGATCAAATACTGGTCATGACATAAAGCCATGTTACACAAGAACACGATCTCGATCGCTATTATTACTACTAAAGTAGTCGACTATATTCCGAAAGAATAGAGAAAGTAGAAATAGAAGAATATCCATTGGACTTGTGTAAAACATAAATATTTGTCGATGAAGAATAATTGATGTCTTCTTTGTCTTCACAGTCTTCGTCTTCAAGGTCTCTACTACTCTGTCTATATCCCATTTCCGAAATCTAAACTCTAGTAGGCTAAATCAAGAATTGAATTTTGACACCTAAAACTGACAACTAGCTTGACATACCAACGCTAGTGGGTTTGACCGGACAATGCCCTAACACGTTTAACCTGAGTTTGGATCATAAGTGATCAGTCCGACGCAAGACAGAGTCTTGGTAAATCCTTTGGATGGATTGGGGACAACAATCAGGTTAACAATAACGTACTTCTTATGTTTGATTTAATTATATAACAATAGAATATAATGCAGAAAGTAAAGCACACAAGACATAAGAGATTTTTTTAACGAGGAAACTACGATCTGTAGAAAAACTTCGGGACCTCGTCCAGATTGAACACCGCACAGTACAAACTGTCTACAAACACTAGCCTACTATAAGACTTCGGTCTGGGATGTAGCAGAGACCAATTCTAGCCCTCCAAGCGAACTGGATACTTTCGTACTCCTTACGTCTCTAGATCCCCCACAGATCGTCACGCATTTGATTCCCCTAGATGACGTCCTTTACAGGCCCAGGAGTTGCTTTAACCGCTGTTAAAGGCTTGTGTCAATAATTCCGGCTTTGCAACCTCAATTTAAACTGTATGTTTGAACAGTCCTCTATCAGTTTGACATACACAAAGTAACTTCCTTCGGATTGCTCCAGGTCATACGAAAATCTACTTACAAGCGGGGGCTGACAAGTAAACCAAGTAAACTATGCCCAACCAGTCTCTACCTCAGTTGTAAAAAGAATCACTTAAGAAACTTATACAACCGGAGCTAACTAGGTCTTACAACACCGAGTGCATCCGTGCGTTGCTCGTGAGACTTATGGTCAGATCTGGACGATCTCAAAAATCAATATCCAGATCCTGTGTAACCTGAGTTGTGATCACAAGTGATCAATTCCTACAAAGACAAGTCTTTTGTAAACCTTTGTTCAAGATCGGGAATTAAAGTCAGGTTAGGAATAACGTACTTCTTGTGTTTGCTTTAATTATATAGTCAGAGAATATAATGCGGAAAGTAAAGCACACAAGACACCAGATATTTTTTTAACGAGGAAACTACGATCTGTAGAAAAACCTCGGGACCTCGTCCAGATTGAACATCGCCCAGTACAAACTGACTACAAACACTAGCCTACTATAAGACTTCGGTCTGGGATGTAGCAGAGACCAACTCCAGCCCTCCAAGCGAATTGGCTACTGTCGCACTCCTTACGTCTCTAGATCCCCCACAGATCGTCACACACTTGATTCCCCTAGCTGACGTCCGTTACAGGCCTATGAGTTGCTTTAACCGCTGTTAAAGGCTTGTGTCAACAATTCCGGCTTTACAACCTAAATTATCAACTGTATGTTTGAACTGTCCTCTTCAGTTTGACATACACAAAGTGACTTCCTTCGGATTGCTCCAGGTCATACGGAAATCTACTTACAAGCGGGGGCTGACAAGTAAACCAAGTAAACTATGCCAAACTTTTCTCTACCTCAGTTGTAAAAAGAATCACTCAAGAAACTTATACAACTGGAGCTAACTAGGTCTTACAACACCGAGTGCACCCGTGCGTTGCTTCCTTCGATAAACCTTGTATGTAACGTATCAGTTCTTGAATGGTCTTATAGCAGAAGAGAAGGACCGTAGAATAGACAAGAACGTGATCAGGTTACCAAGGTTACAGGTTAATCCGATTTCAACCACTAAGGTCTCAATCTCCTACCTGTGCTTCCCAACTCTCAAGAGAAGTCTTTATAGTCGTAGGTAAATCCCGTGAGGAACTGCTTACCTAATAGAGGATGACTATACCACAACAAGCGTTCACCGAAGTGAAAAGAGTTTTATGTTCACTTCCCTAAGGACCTTCACGTATGCTTGATGCTTGCGGTATTCGTCCATAGACACCTCTATTTATAGCACTCAATAAGATAGGTTGCTTTGGAATAAAGCAATCAATTACTTGTCCCACAAGTTATGGAAACCCTAAACTTGCAAACCAAGTAATAGAGATTAATCTCAATTGGAATTCATTAACGTTTATCTGCCAAGTGTTTTGTTAGCTCAAAAACACTTCAAGATAGAAATCCAACAGACCAGAGATAATCTTTATCTTATTGACACATTGAGAACCGTTAGATGGACCACATAAGATATTTCGTGATATTCTAAGTCCAACTAAGAGATAAAGGAGTTCAGAGTTTAACCCAAGTGAAATTCTGAAAGAATATTCACAAAGCTGAATAACAGCCAAAAGCACTGATTTAGAGGTTTGTGTAGGTACACGAACTTAAATAGCACTTTGGAACTCAGGAGATTTAAAGAGTTTCTGTTTCGTGTACGGTTCGGGAACCGTCCGACCTTCAGATTAGGGTTAACTAGGATCCGCTGGAAGTTTTGGGCTTAACCAGGACTTAGACGTGTGAGACGCCCTCAGCTGTAATCCACTGGACTCTTGCTCAAGAGTACTCCTTTAGATTCACCCATATCCAACAAGTGATTTGCAAGCAAACCATTGCAATGGACAAATGGTATCAAATCTATCTCATACATTCTTGTAACCATAGTATTTGCGGGAACAAACACTAGTCATGACACATGGTCATGTAGCCAAGAACACGATCTCAATCGCTATTATAACACTACCAAAGTAGTCGACTATTTCGAAAGATAGAGAAAGTAGAATAAAAGAATTTCCATAAAAGTCATAACTCCTACTAACCTTTTGTCGATGAAGAATAATTGATGTCTTCTTTGTCTTCACAGTCTTCGTCTTCAAGGTCTCTACTACTTAGTCTATATCCCAATTCTGAAATCTAAACTCTAGTAGGCTAAATCAAGATTGTGTTTTGACACCTAAAACTGACAACTAGCTTGACATACCAACACTAGTGGGTTTGACCGAACAATGCCCTAACAATCTCCCCCTTTGTCAATTTTAAGGAAAAAAACCAATTAAAAACGGATTCAAAAGATATACAATTAAGTACTAACCAGATGTATCTTGATTTCTTGAATTCTTCAACTTCTCCCTTAAGTCTTGATGTGTTCGTTTAACTCTTGTTGATGAATCCGTAGTCAGCAGCTACAACATATCCAGCTCAAAGAACCACGAAGGTACGCTCAATCTTACATGGGTTAATATGCTAATCCCACATGTTGTTTGTGCGAAAGAGTAAGAATCTGAGCAAACTTTAAAGTTTGTGTATCAAAACTTTTAAAGTGATTCTACTCATTCCTGATATGAAGCTTCTTATCAGCTTTAATTACTCCCCCTTACTTGATACTTTGAAAAAGCACAACAAGTAAGCACATGACGTTCTCCCCCTATGGTTATGCACCACAAGAACAAGAACCATATGTATTCTCCCCCTATTTGTCACAAAAATATGACAAAGTAGTTTGAGACTAGGGTTTCATAAACCTATGAGAATAGGTTAAGCTAAGTACTCACATACCAAGTTTAAGATTGTATAACTAGGAAATCTGACGAATATCCCTAAGTTCTCATCTTATGGAGAAATATAGATACACTTTTCTCCTAATATTCCACAACCACGCTCCCCAAAAAGATTTGTTATTAAGCGCAAGTTCAAGTTAAGAACTCTCCCCCATGTGGTGTTATTCAAATAAAGAACAACTTACAAAGTCGAACATGGACAAAAACAATTTAATGTTATCCAGTTTTGCTTTGTTTATAGTCTATTTTCCTTAGCCAATCTCTTGGAAAAGAGTATATGATTCCGAGTTTGTGAAAACCCTAAAAATCATATAATCAAAAGTTTCCTGATCGTGAGAAAAAGTATAACTTTTGTAAATAGACATAACTTTACATCACTACCGAGGCAATGGGAAAAAGCTATGTATTGCAATAAGATTGAGGTAGACAAATCAAGTATTGCAAACATCATTAATAAACATCTAAAAAGAACTTTTTATTAATGAAATAAAGTAGTACATGCTTGAAAAACTCTAAAAAGCATGAAAAGGCAAACTACTTTCAGGTCTAGTTTATATTCCTTAGGCAAAAGTAAGAACAAGTTCTCACAAGGAATTAACCAATCTGATCTACTGAGAAACGAAAACACACAGATTTAACTCTGTTCACTGCCAGTGGTGTTTTCTAACTCTTCCGGACTGCCCCAAACTGCCATGGTCACATCCATCTTGTATTTGAGATCAGGATGTTTTGAAGCAAGTAGGACTAGTTGTTTCTTTAGACAAATCACATTATCTTCAAGACAGTTCTGTCTTTTGATAATGGTGTGGAGCAAGCTCACGACTTCATTGTTGCTATTGCTTTGAGTTTCCTCTGCATAATGACTTGATTCTTCATCACCCTGGTTACTATTCTTGCGTTTGTTAACGTTAGTCAACATCTTGCAAATGGAGTTGTCACAGAGTGGCTATGGACCACCAAGCAGTTTTCCCGAGGGTTTAACATTGTAAAGATCACAAATCTTTCCAATGAGACATGGAAACCCAAGGTTCTTTCCATTACGAGTCATTTCCCTCATGTTATATACAAGCATATTACACAAGTTTATTTCTCGTCCGCTCCTTAAATAGTAAACCAATTCTGCAAAGTCGTGTCCCCACACAGAGTTGACCATCATGGAAGGACATGGGTTAGCAACACCCAGTTTCCCAAATGCTTTCAACTCTACAGATAGATCTTTTGTTGTAAATTTCCTATCCCAAGAAACTTCTCGACCTATCAGTTTCATCGAATTTTTCTCATTGGTTGGTCCCGAATTCTCAGGTCTAGGTAGAATAATACCTTCCTTGGACAGACCTGTGAGAGATGCTATGAGATCACAGTTTATGTCCATAACTGTTTTTCCAACCATTGTTTTAAAGCATGGGTTTTTATCATTGGTTCCATGAATGTTGGCATAGAACTCTTTGACACTTCCCTCATAAGCTTTTCCATGACCATCTACCACACCTTCAAACCTTGTACTATCAACAAGTTTTCTTTCTATAATGAGAGGCTTATCTTTGATGGTAATACAAATTTCTTTTTGCATAGGACTCCTAAGAGTTTGAACAAAACTGAAATTGTATGTGTTTCCATTTTAGGAAACTAATGTATTTCCCTTTTTGAGATAATATTGACAGGTTATTTTGTAAGAGTACTAATTCTCCTTATGACCTTGATTTTGAGAGCCACAAAAATCAAAATCCATTTAACTTGTTGGAGCAAAGGCTCGGCATACAAGTACTTTGCCAACAAACCCAAAAAGACTAAATAAATCTACAAGAATCTACACCTACTTCCCTACACATTTTTCTCATCACACAAGTAGGTACATGATGAGAAAATCCTGTCATGGATTTTAGGGAGAGTAGACGTGAGCATATGGATACTCACAGATCTCGGGATGACAGGTGCCATAGTGAGATAGATTCTTGCCTTGGGTTTCCTTTGAACATAGTCTTTTGCCTTTATTTTCCTATGTTTGACCAAAGGGGTACTCATGGAGTTAGAAGCATGCTTGGGACGTTTTAAATTGCTTGACACAAAAAGTTGGCATTCTTTATCAATGTGTCCAGGGTTTCCGCATCTAAAACATATTGTATTAGCACGCTTACTTCTTTGTTCCTGAATGTTTTCGATGTATTCTACAAAGCTGACATTAAGATCTTGGAGGAGTCGGCAGAGTAGGTTAACACGAGGAAACTACGACCTGTAGAAAAACCTCGGAACCTCGTCCAGATTGAACACCGCCCAGTACAAACTGCCTACTATAAGACTTCGGTCTGGGATGTAGCAGAGACCAACTCCAGCCCACCAAGCGAATTGGCTACTGTCGCACTCCTTACGTCTCTAGATCCCCCACAGATCGTCACGCACTTGATTCCCCTAGCTGACGTCCATTACAGGCCTAGGATTTGATTTAACCGTTGTTAAAGGCTTGTGTCAACAATTCCGGCTTTACAACCTAAATTATCAACTGTATGTTTGAACTGTCCTCTTCAGTTTGACATACACAAAGTGACTTCCTTCGGATTGCTCCAGGTCATACGGAAATCTACTTACAAGCGGGGGCTGACAAGTAAACCAAGTAAACTATGCCCAACTTTTCTCTACCTCAGTTGTAAAAAGAATCACTAAAGAAACTTATACAACTGGAGCTAACTAGGTCTTACAAGACCGAGTGCACCCGTGCGTTGCTTCCTTCGACAAACCTTGTATGTAACGTATCAGTTCTTGAATGGCCTTATAGCAGAAGATAAGGACCGTAGAATAGACAAGAACGTGATCAGGTTACCAAGGCTACAGGTTAATCCGATTTCAACCACTAAGGTCTCAATCTCCTACCTGTGCTTCCCAACTCTCAAGAGAAGTCTTTATAGTCGTAGGTAAATCCCGTGAGGAACTACTTACCTAATAGAGGATGACTATACCACAACAAGCGTTTACCGAAGTGAAAAGAATTTTACGTTCACTTCCCTAAGGACCTTCACGTATGCTTGATGCTTGCGGTATTCGTCCATATACACCTTTATTTATAGCACTCAATAAGATAGGTTGCTTTGGAATAAAGCAATCAATTACTTGTCCCACAAGTTATGGAAACCCTAAACTTGCAAACCAAGTAATAGAGATTAATCTCAATTGGAATTCATTAACGTTTATCTGCCAAGTGTTTTGTTAGCTCAAAAACACTTCAAGATAGAAACCCAACAGACCAGAGATAATCTTTATCTTATTGACACATTGAGAACCGTTAGATGGACCACATAAGATATTTCGTGATATTCCAAGTCCAACTAAGAGATAAAGGAGTTCAGAATTTAACCCAAGTGAAATTCTGAAAGAATATTCACAAATTTGAATAACAGCCAAAAGCACCGATTTAAAGGTTTGTGTAGGTACACGAACTTAAATAGCACTTTGGAACTCAAGAGATTTCCAGAGTTTCTGTTTCGCGTACGGTTCGGGAATCGTCCGACCTTCATATTAGGGTTAACTAGGATCCGCTGAAAGTTCTGGGCTTAACCAGGACTTAGACGTGTGAGACGCCCTCAGCTGTAATCCACTGGACTCTTGCTCAAGAGTACTCCTTTAGATTCACCCATATCCAACAAGTGATTTGCAAGCAAACCATTGCAATGGACAAATGGTATCGAATCTATCTCATACATTCTTGTAACCATAGTATCTGCGGGAACAAACACTAGTCATGACACATGGTCATGTAGCCAAGAACACAATCTCAATCGCTATTATAACACTACCAAAGTAGTCGACTATTTCGAAAGATAGAGAAAGTAGAATATAATAATTTCCATAAAAGTCATAACTCCTACTAACCTTTTGTCGATGAAGAATAATTGATGTCTTTTTTGTCTTCACAGTCTTCGTCTTCAAGGTCTCTACTACTTAGTATATATCCCAATTCCGAAATCTAAACTCTAGTAGGTTAAATCAAGAATTGTGTTTGACACCTAAAACTGACAACTAGCTTGACATACCAATGCTAGTGGGTTTGACCGGACAACGCCCCAACAACTATAATCCATTGGACTCTTGCTCAAGAGTACTCCTTTAGATTCACCCATATCCAACAATGATTTGCAAGCAAACCATTGCTATGGAAAGATGGTATCGAATCTATCTCATGCATTCTTGTAACCTTAGTATTTGTGGGACAAATACCAACATAACACATGGTTATGTAGACAAGAACACGATCTCAATCGCTATTAGTATCTCTACTAAAGTAGCTGACTATTTCGAAAGATAGAATAAGTAGAATAGAAGAATTTCCATAAAGTCATAACTCCTACTAACCTTTTGTCGATGAAGAACAATTGATGTCTTCTTTGTCTTCACAGTCTTCGTCTTTAAGGTCTCTACTACTTTGTCTATATCCCAATTCCGAAATCTAAACTCTAGTATGCTAAATCAAGATTCTATTTTGACACCTAAAACTAACAACTAGCTTGAAATACCAACGCTAGTGGGTTTGACCGGACAATGCCCTAACAACTAGTGTAAGAAAATGGATGAAGAGGGAGAGTTGTCTAAGAATGATAATGAGTCAGATATACAGATGATGAATACTGGGAAAGAAGAGATTAATAGTGGTAATGATCTTAGGAAGATAAAAGATCCAGAAATGAGCCTTTAACCATTAACAATAACCCACCAATGCCTATCATCACTCATCACAGTGTGAACAATATAGATCATGGTAACTCTGTGTCACCTAATGCAACTACTAATCAAATGGGGACATTGAAATGGGGACAATGAACTCACGAGAGAGTCTCTTTCATCTAATCAAGATATCTCTGCAAATCAGGTAAAAATTAATTCTTTTTATTCTTCTTTTTATCTCTTTCATTTTTTTTAAACTTTTGATAGCTTTACATCTTTTTTTTCATAGTACCTTAACTTTTATATTTATCTTATTGATTTGTGTTCTATCTTGCCTTCTTGTTGCTTCTATTCTTGTCTTTTAAATATTCTTTCTTATAACTGTTGTATTTATTTGCCGGCATACAATCCTTATTTTGACCTTTGTAAATGAAGATTATTTCTTGGAACTATTAAGGTTTTAAAGTTAAAGATAGTAGAGCTCATATTAGGAATCTTACTAGAACACATGATCCCGATATTGTCTTTTTGTCAGAAACCAAAATAGATTCGGATAAAGTCCTTAAGATAGCGAAACATCTCAACTTCCCTAACTCTGCTTTTGAACCATCTATTAGACTATCCGGTGGTCTCCTTCTTCTTCGGAAGGATCTATTTGATTTTGAGATTGTTCATTTTTCTAAAATTATGTTCCATTGCCTTGTTAAAAATGACCCATCGAAGCCGGAATGACTTTTGTCTTGTGTTTATGGGTCTTGTCATCTTATAGAGGAAAAGACACAATGAAATTATATTAGAGAGCTCTGCATGGTTGTACAGCAGCCTTGGGTCATAATTGGAAACCTTAACGTCACCTTTTGTGCCTAAGAAAGAGACCATATAAAATATTGCATCTAGTTCCTCCTCTCCCTTTGTGATTTAGGCCATACGGGATGTGGGTCTTGTTGATTTCAGTTATAATGGACCAAAGTTTACTTGGTCAAATAATAAACACGGTACAGGGAGGATTAAATCTAGACTTGATATAGGTTTAATTAATAACGGACGGTTGATTCATTTTCATGATGCTTATATTACTCATCTTACTCACTTGGGTTCTAATCATAACCCGCTTATGTTAAGTGTTTATAAGGAGATAAGTAAACCCAACAGGAATTGGAAGTTCTTCGCGGGGTGGTTGAAAGAGAATTCTTGTTCTAATTTAATAGCTTCTTCTTTGTCTTCGGATGTGTTACAGCATAGCTCGGTTGAACCCACCGGCGTTGCGATCTCAAGTCAGTTGTTAAGTTTAGTTGACATAAAATTAATCCTTGATTAAGTCTACAATATCAAGTCGTACATGATAGGTTAGGTATTCGAGATGAAGACCATAGCTTACACACTTGATATATTCACCGTCCTCATTAAAAGGTTATAAAGGTTTTCCTTTTGGTTTCATATTTACCATTCTATCAATTAAAATAGTATATGATATTGTTTATAGTGATCTCGAAGGATCGAATACTAGTTCTATTAGCATTTAGATCACTAAGTGACCAATGCCTAAGTAGAACGTGGGAATAGAGCTAGTTTTTGAATTACACCTGAACAACATACGCGTTCATAGGCTGGAAGGGAAATTCCTGAACTCAGTAGTTTCTCATGAACGCGTTCATACGAGTTCAGAAACTCCTGAACTCCGAGAAACTATACATGAACGCGTTCATATAAGCCATGGTTAAAACTTCTA
The DNA here is from genome assembly GCA_023529015.1 of Papaver nudicaule. NCBI lineage: Eukaryota > Viridiplantae > Streptophyta > Magnoliopsida > Ranunculales > Papaveraceae > Papaver > Papaver nudicaule. The sequence goes on from JAJJMA010325753.1 coordinate 10,398, forward strand.
TTTTGAGAAACTGTACATGAACGTGTTATCGAACTATTTCACAATAAGGCCCATGGATCTCTTGTCCACAATGGTCTTTACGTTCGTGTATTTTTACATGGACTCCATAGCATGGCCAACTTGTTGAGCCACTTGTTATCCTTCGATGCGGTCAAGGCGAGTTTTCTCATGACCTTTAGGTTTTCAACCAAATGGTTAGAAGAAGATTGAGTTGGACTTCAATGCAAGCCTATGGACTTTTCTAAATTCGGAAACTTGCTTAAGCTTCACTCAAGTTTGCTTAACTTTAAAGCAAAGCCTCCCTTGATGATCAATATAAATAGATAACCTTCTGCAAGATACAACTTAAATCCTCTACACATTTGTGTATCTTTGCATAAAGGTTGGTCGTCATCTCGAAGTCCTTTTCTTGGACTACGACTATTTGATAGACTTCACTTGATGATCATGAAGCACAGGTCGGAATTAATATTCCTGATCATGTATCTTAGGTCGATTGATTTGTTAATCAATTCAATAAAAAAGGACCAAAGATTTGATAGAAGATTCGTAAGGCTGCACTCGGTGTTTTATGTCCTAGAAGCTCCACAACGCAATTCACCATACCAGATAAAGACTCTGATAAGTCAATAACTGAAGTCGTCTCGTCATCATTGTCTGAAGACTTTGACAATATGATTAAACCAAAACTTCAATACCTTGCCTTTCAGTCTCTCCGATGATTCTGATTCAGAAGCTGAAAGAGAAACCATTAAAGAAAGTGTTGGACTTGTAATTCATATGAAAATTCAAGCATCTGAGATTACTCGTCTTAAACACAAGGTAAATAGACTTATCAATCACATTGTTATGATAGATCTGAATTTTCATCCTAAACCAAACTCTATCAGTGAAGGGTCTAATCCTGAATCACCTATAATCATAGCCAATGATGAGATATCGGAATTGAAAGGAGATATTTCACTCCTCAAGGAAAAGATACACAAATTAACCATGTATCAAACAATTCCAGCATCGATTGGTAATATTGCTTATATTCCCAAGCAAAAACCAAAAAACTTCATTCGAAGAAAAAGTTGTTGTGACACCTGTCCTCAACTCAAACACCAGAAATTCTAAAGATGCTCATGTGTTCTTTCAAAAATGCAAAACGAATATTCTCATTCGTACAGAACAAGGGAAAAACGTTGAAAACAAAGAAATGATTGATCTTCAACGAAAACTGGATCTCGTTCTCAAAAAGGTCGGTGAAATTAGGGGAGATACTCGTTCCAATAATTGGTCTCTTTCTAGACCAACTCATCGAAGAGCCCAAATTACACCTACAACAAGGGCTCAATCTCAACCCGGTGAATTCAAAAATCGTCGTTTCAACAATTCTAATGTTGGAAAATCTCAACAATGGGTTCCCAAGAAGAAAATTTCTTTAGACAGTAACCAACAAGGTAAAGGTAATGATAAGTTGCATATAGAAAACTTAAACAATCTTTTTTCCAGGATATGAAGACATCATCAATAATCTTCTTCGAAGGAATGAACAGAAATCTTCAGGTAACTTTTCAACCCTTGAACCTTATTTTGATGATAGCAACTTCTATGATAATTTCTCGAAGGAAAAAGGGAAAAGTTAGACAAGATTGTTGACACAAGATGAGTGGGGAAAACACTCACTTAGTGTTACGTGTCACCATTCTTATCTATGTAATGTCTAGATAAGGATGTAATATCTGTTCATTTTGAACAATAGAGGACAATATACTTCAAGGATTCTATTCATCCCACTACTGTGCTATTTTGTCTTATTGATTAATAAAAGTGGGATCCTAGTATTAATGCAATAATTCTTGTGGGAAATTTTTATTGATGCCAATCATAAGACGATTTATATGTTGTTGAGAATGTGCTCCAATGAGATGTCTACCCTAAAAGGTCCAAAAAATGGTTGTCTCAAAAATCGATCTTATAGCACAAGGTAACCATGTGCTTTCACATCTATTATGAGTCCAAAATATAATGACTCGATGTGAGTATCAATACTTAATATGCTTCCTCTAGAATTCTCCCTGCCTCTGGCTCCTAAGGCAAGAGTCGAGACCAAGACCTATGGGAATATCTATATGTGTAAGCTAAAAAGTTCATGAAAAATTTAATCATGTTGTTGATATTTAAACTTAATATTTATGTTGGCTAAAAGAAATTAAACAAGTAATTATTGCCAACATATTCTGGGTATACATTAATTCTTTCAATACAGGCATGCACACTCAAATTTGAGTTATTTTTGTGAGAAAAGATTACGTGATCCTTGCTCTTAAAGAAGGTCATATTTTGATCTAATATAAACAACTTGTTCCGAAACTCTCTTCTGGAAACAATATAGATTATTCTAGAACTTTCCAAAATTTTCGCGAACGAAACTATTGTTTCGAAACTGCCTTCCTTGATTAGTGTTTAACTATATCAACTTCCTTTATTATCTCAACTCTGAGATATTATAAATACACAACCAACCGAACTTGAATCTACTCATTCAAGTGCGTTCACAATTATTATAAAACATACAACTCGTGGTGTCACACGGGAAAATATGAAAGAAGCAAACTTTGTTAATAATTGTGAAGGTGTTGGTTATGAAAGGAAGAATAAGAAACCTTTCGATGAAGAAGTAGTTGATCCTCTTTAATTTCAAGAATTTTCTCATACTATCGTTTGCTTCAATGTTGTTGATCACCAAAAGAAGGATAATGACACAATGATCTCGGCTGAAATTGTTTACAATATTCTAAGAGATTTTGAAGTCGTCAAGGTTCAATTAGTTGTTGCTGCAGAAAAACTTCAAACCCTAAAAAGTGACATGCCGGTTATGAAGAACGAACTCACCAACTTGAAAGGTGACTTCAAAAATCTGCTTGATTACGTATCACCTATTTGTGATAGTGATTTTTGAAGAGGAATTCAAGAACCTCAAGACTGATAATAATGATGTCTCAAAGATTCTGAGGAAGATGATGATGATTCTGATAACTAGTGTTCGGATACCTTATCCTTTTGTTTAACATAGTTAACTCCTTTTATTAAAAAGCTTTTGCCTTTTCCTTAGGGTTTCAGTAATCACTATGCTAGAAGTAGTCATCTTTTTGATTTAAGCATGATATTGCTTGTACTACTTCCATGTTTTCTTTTCATCAATTAATAGAGTTTATTTATTTAAATTCTAGATTGATGATAGCAATACTTAAATCTTTATTGATTATCCTTGTGAATGTATTTCGAACCTCGTAAATGTGTGTTTTTAGCCATATCACCCTTTTCAGGTAAAGCAATTTGCGAAGAATTATCAAAATCCATGCTTCTGACTCTTAT
>JAJJMA010325761.1:1370-18402 GCA_023529015.1 Papaver nudicaule
TGAGCCGAAAATAAGCTATGGAATCACAAAATCTAATTTAGTTTCGGCTGGATTTGTTGACAAAAATCCAGACGAAATTTAATGGTGGTGGTGGCGGTGGCGCTGGTGCTGGTAGTGGTGGTGGTGGCGGCACTTTGAATAGTTTAACAACTAATCTAAGTTTAGTTAAACTAATCTGATTCATTAGTTCTAATTAAATAGGGATATTTTGGTATTTAAGAAAATATGTCGGATAAGGGGTTTTTAAAAAAGCTTAGAAATAGCTCTATTTTGTTTTATTATCCGGTCCCCCTATCACATTTTTCGGCCCCTAAATCAGCCTTTCTTTCTTTGATGGGTTTGACTAAATTGGGTTTCATTTAACAGGTAATGGAAGAAGACTAATGGGGGAACTGAATCATACACCAGATATTTGGTGCCAGGGCAGTTTAGCAAGACAGATGAAGTGAAAGAATTAGTGCAGAATGGATGCCCAGGGTTCACAATACCACAACAGGGGTTCTTAGTTTGTTTCGCTGCTGCTCGTAGCTTCCAGATGTGACTGTTAGTGCACAAGAAATGAAAATATTGTTCGAGTTGGGTAAGCAGTCTTTTGCAATTTTACATCATGTACTTCCTTAGATAACTCTATGAGAGTCTCACGGAGAGAATCTAAAAGATGAAAAATATCAGTTTCATATTCATGACAAGATTAAAACTTTAAACTAAATTAGAATTGTATGTTACAGGCAGTTAGTAATTCAACTTATGCTGTGTTGCTGTAATGTTGATGAGGATCAGTAGTTTCAGATCTAGCTTCAAAACCCCAATGGCTTGACAATCATACAATATCAATGTGTGCTTTCGGCTTAATTGATATGGATGTTGGTCACCCGTTTTTTTTTTTTTTATTGTTGTTTCTTCGATGGGTTTGACCAGATTAAAACTTCAAATTAAATTAGAGTTTTATGTTACAGGCAGTTAGGAATTCAAGTTATGCTGTGTTGCTTTAATGTTGATGAGGATCAGTAGTTTCAGAGAGAATATAGTATCAAGTGGTCATGCTCATGCTTTTTGCGAAGTCAGACAATTTTGCCATGTTCCTGAAATAGGTATTTAATTTCTTTTCCTTTTTTCGAGAATTTGATTGTTTCCTTGCATCATGTCTAAAAATAAATGTGTAAAATCATTTGTCGGAAACATAGGTGATTAAGTGAAAGTACAATACTAATTTCTATCTATGTGTTAGGCCCTTAGTCCCACATGGCTTATGGGGGTCATAATCTGTAATTCATAAGTCCTTTGGATCCCCTCAGCTAACATACCGGTTTGAGTTCTATCCATGGGCTTCTGACCAGTTGGGGTTGCTACCATAACATTTGGTATGAGAGCTTGCCACCATGACCCAAGCCCGCTTGGTATTAGAGCTTGCCACCATGACCCAAGCCCGCTCCACGGAAGGGGTGACCTATAAGCTAGATTAAGATGTAAGGGCACCTATGTATGGGCATAGTGTGACCACATTGAATACTGATAGGTGGATGAAGCCGCCAAAATGAAAGTGCTATCATCGGGTCAGTGTTGATAGAGTGGGCCAACAAGGACGTTGGGTTTGGAAGCGTGGTGGGATGTTAGGACCTTAGTTCCACATGGCTTACGAGGGTCATAATCTGTAGTTCATAAGTCCCTTGGATCCCCTCAACTAACAGACCGGTTTTATTATGTTGAGTTCTATCCATGGGCTTGTGACTAGTTGGGGTTGGTACCCTAACACTATGAGGATACTTCACACTTACAATAGTTGGTTTGGTACGTTTGGACGAGGCTTCAAACTGAATAATTGGGTTTTGATTGATTTTAAAGTTTTAGTTGTGGTGTAATTGGTTGGTTGATTCTTTTAATAAATCAGTTCAAGCTTCAAAACCCTATTGGTTTGATCATCATACACAAATATCAATGTAGGTCACTTGCTTTTTCCTCTTTTGGTATAGTTATGGTCTGAGTAGAAGTATTGTTTATAAAGCTGAAATCTTTTTGTTGTTTCTTCAAGGGGTTTTAGTTTTGACTGATCTTTCTGGCCTTCTGGGTTTCATCTCACAGGTACTGCAGGTGGTGTTTAACTATAACTATATAAACACATTCATCTAAAGCCATTATACACCAGAAACATGGTGCCAAGCCGGTTTACAAAATAAGAAGTGAAAGAATATGTCATGATGGATGCCTTGGGTTAGCAATACCACAGCAGAGTTCTTGTTTGTTTTGCTGCTGCTTGCAGCTTCCAGCCCAGGTATGACTGTTGGTGCACAAGCCACCAAATTGTTCCTTGGGTTGGGTCCTCTGTATTTTTCGTTTCACATAGTGTACTTCCTTAGATACACTCTATGAGAGTCTCATGGAGAAAATCTAAGAGCTGAAAACATGGAAATTTAGTAAGAGTTTTATGTTACAGGCAGTTAATAATTCAACCTCTGCAGATGAAGCTTGTGGGGGTAAAACTCTATACGGTGAAAATGAAGTTTGTGCTGCATTGATGTATTGTTGATAAGGATTAGTAGTTTCAGAGAGAATGAAATTATCTCAGTGGTTTCATCATGCGATTTGCAAAGTAAGACGATTCTTCCATATTCCGTTAATAGGTTGGTTTCATCTTTTATATCATTTTCTCATTTTGAAAATTTCATTGTTTTTTGCATCATGTCAAAAAATAAAGGTGGAAATCGCTCGTCTAAATCATATGTGAGTAAGTGAAAGCACAGTACTAGGTTTTACCGTATTTCTATGTTTAGGTGTACTTCATTTCGAGGCAGAAAGCAGAAAACTGGGTTTCTTAATGTTAGATTAGGCTTGCAACTGAAAAATGGGTAGGTGGTGAACTTGTTTCCTCTTATAGTGTGTAGGTAATAGTCTAATCAGCAATATTGAGTTGTATATATTCTTAATGGAACGTTGTGTTAAGTAGTCACTCTTGGATTTTGTATGACTCCTCACTTTTGTTTACTGACTTGGGAGCTTTTTCTTTCAGTTCTGTCTTTCTCGGTTTTCATTATTTTGAGGGGTCTTTTGGTTGTTGCTGGTGCAGCAATTGACATCTATCTGGTGCATACTCAAGATTTGGAAGAAGTGCTGAATCATTAGGAGAGAGAAGTCTGAAGTTTTACAAAGGATGTCGAAGATACATGTATGTCTACATTGAATTTTTCCTGTGCCATGCCTGTTTTAAGTACGGAGATCTTTTCATCCTGTACAAACTCTGAACTGCTTAGGAATAGTGAACCTCCCCATAGTTGCAACAATGACTGAATTACGATCATATTAAAGACCTCACCTGAACAACTTTCTAAAATATCATCTGAGAAATCTCATGCAAGGCAGTTAGGTAATCGATCAACTTGTTCGATCCCTCCTTCTAGCAAATACTGGTATTAAATTTCGTTTTAGAAAGAAAGTCATCAATTTGTGTTATTAATGCTAATGTACAATCCGGTAATCTAGGATAACCTAGATCGTATACCATGATTGTGAATTGCTGTGTTGGCATGAAGAAAAGTTAACTCCTCGTGCTTCCGAAATGACAAGCTGCACAAGGCTGTTTTAGATACTGCAACAGGTCTAACGAAACTTGAGTACAGTATTACGCCAGGGTAAAGTACATTAACTCGTCACATATTGATTATCATAATACACAAGAGTAATATGAATATAAGCGTACAAATCCTAAGATATCTCACACTGATACATAATTAAAATGAAGAAATTCAAACTGTTACTTTGCTTAGCCTATTTTTGATAATAACATAAGCATCATAAGCACAGCAGACCTCAGTAAATCCAGAATCTTTGGCTAGGTTTTTGAATTGTTTTTGTGATCTGTCGTTACCACTAGGGTTATGAGCCAACATGATGTTGTCTGAATGGAAATATGCCCTGACCTGCAACTCTACTGTCTGGCACTTCTGGTATAATGCATTCAACAATTATCCCTTTCCCGTTTTTAGGTTATGCATCATACTAATTCTTTGAGATTTTAATATTTTATTCCTCACTCCAATGAAGCTCAGGGCTTTGTATTCGTCACTTCAGGGCTTCCTCTGTAATGTACAAGGCTTTGACTCTTTGTTTCTTATTTTCGGCTCCGTACTTTTGCACGGCAATTCTTCTGTATTTTCTTTTGATTGATGTGAACTATGAAGTACATACATGGATGAGATCTGGAATGTTGATATTCTAAGAACATAAATGCAGCCAGAGACTGGGTCTACATTTGTACCTTTCCATGAAGCCCAGCCCAGACCAGCCCAGCCCAGCCCAATATTAATCGGGTAACTAATTGAGAATCGAGATGGAATACAAACCCTCCACGTTTGTCAAAACATCATCACAACCGTGTATAAGAAAAGTAAATCAACGATGGTCATGTAACTCTGCAGATTTAGATGCCTTTATAAGAACTTCCCCCTTTTCTCTTGATTCTCTTCCTCGTCTCATCTGTGCCCAGCCGCAACAAAATATCAAAACCCTAACCCTCAAAAATCAACTCTAGATCTTTTAGGTTATTGCTCATGATCCGTCATCAATGGAAACAAATGCAAGAAATTCATGGGCATAAACAATAACAATTTCTTCGCGTGGTGATATTTTCTCTCATAAAACTAAGATCGTCGGCTTGATGCGTCGTTAATTTTCTTTCTTTTAGTCCTTTTTGCTGTAAATCGTTCGCAGGATTGGTGTGGAGGGTGTTAAATTGTTAAGGGATCGTGGAACATGATCTATCACCATGAAATGTTTTTAAGCGACAGATCTGGTTTTAATTTTTCCATTGAGTTAGATTTCATTTTTGTATGCTTTAACTAGCTAGTCTTCTACTCATTCACATCTGTCCAGTTTGTATGTAAAAAAAAAAAAAAAGTTGATAATAATTCACTAGTCTGCTTTAAGTAGTTGGTTACTTGATATGTATGATGAGTACGAGTGATTACTAGAGCATTTGTTCCCAAAATTGGTTTTGATTCGGGTTCATTCAAAAGTTTTACCAAACACCGATCGATAGCTCAGTAGCTGGAGTAGCTAACTAAGATCAACTAAATGAATTTGTTTTTGTTATTTCGGCTAATCCTGGGTGAGAGGGCCATTTCCTTCTTTCAATAGGGACAGACCAAGGGATCTAGCCTAGGGGTGTAAAATGGGCCGGGCAGGGTAGCCCTACCCTTTTAATAAATGGGCAGGGCTGGACGGGCAGAGAAATTTTTTGCCCATTAAATTAAAAGGGCCAGCGGGCAGGGCTATATCACAAAATAAGTTGTCCAAGCCCGTTGGGTGATTAACCAGAATTCCAAATATTTTTGCAAGATTGAAGCATCATCATAAGGAAAGAAAGATGCAATAGGGTGTTCAGAAAAACTACTCCTAACCATGTAGGTACTGCAGAAAAATTAAAAGACTATCTCGAATACAACATGAATTACAACAACAATCAAATAAGAGGATTTGATAGAATATGGCATTTCAAACAACAACATCAGCAAGATAGTTCACAGAAACAATGGAAAAATACTGATTACCTGACTCATAAAATCAACATTAGTACTGATAGTGAATTGGGAATTGGTTTAATTCTTACTGATTGTGTAGGAAAAGCAAGGGGAGCAAGAGGATTTGCCTTCCTTATCTCTACACATCTGAACTGTGATGAAGAAGAAGCAAAAGCTGCATTCAACTGGGCGATGGATTCTGTTCTTAAAAAGATAGACTTTGAAGGAAGCTCTCAGAAAACTCTCCAATCTCTCATACAAATGATAGCTCAAGCTAAAGAAGAAATATTTACCCGAAGAACCAAAAGCATCACCAACAACAGCAAATTAACAGCTTCGAAGTTGGATCTATTATCATTTTGGATGATCTTTCGAACAATTTATCAACTCAATTAGCCTTCCACTGCTCGGAGAACAACATTAATCAAGACTGGAAGGAAGATTTAGTTAGTACTTTACTCTCTGTTATAGGAAAAATTAAAATTTCGCATTTATTTCCAGTATGTAAGAACGCCATTTTAGCTCCAGATTTAGTTTTTTATCCAGATTCTATAGCTACGGCCGAATCTGGAGCTGGTTCTAGTCGGATTCCAACGGATCCCGATCTGAACCGACTCACGGATCTAAACATAGATTTGTTTCTCTCCAATTAAATATCAACTAAACCAGATTTGTTTCACCTTTTCGAATATGTTAACATCTTGACTTTTAAAATAGCTTAATTTTCTTTTAAATTATATCCTTTCTGTATTCAGTACGCTGACGAAATCGAACCCAAATTTTGAAAAGTAGAACGGCGCTCAAATGCATTTTGCTATAGGGTTTCCCAATTTATTCTGGGGTGTACCATCCTAATTCTAGAAATTGTTTTGTCTTATGTGAATTTTATTACACCCCCAATGATTTTTAGTACCCCTGTAGCAATCTTGCATATTCACACCAACCAAAAGTCCAAACTTCAAACACAACCCCCCACCCCACCCACCCCCCACCCCTGTATATGTTTATGACCTGGCAATGTTTTTGGCAGTCAATTATGTAATTAGCTTATAAATAAATACTTCCGACATCGGTAGGATTCTATCTATTTTTCACTAAAACACAATGCAGATCATGTATCAGAGTCGAAGAAATCTTTTGAGGGGTGGGAATCGCCAGCACCGTCGGCCACTTCAATGGCTTTCCAATGTCGAATTCAAGTGGCGTATATCTGTGGTAATGTTGAAGTTCCAGAACCAAACCTCAACCCCTTTCGATACTCATCCCGTTCTCATGGGGCTATCCATCTTCGCTCTTCTTACCTCCTTTTTCATATGTTCCGGGCCTTCAAGAATTCTCAGAAAAAGGCATATGGTAGTGCGTATTCTGCTCGGTTGGCTGATCATATCAGTGTTTTCATCACTTCTTCTTCCTCGCTTGGTGTACTGGTTGGTTTACCCCATTGTACTCGCTTATCTTCTGCTTTGTTATTTCTATAAACGCGTTCCCATTATTATTCAACGGATCCAACACACTTTGTTAAAGATTAAGGCAGGCTTTCTCGGCATCATTTCATGGATTCAATCCACTTTACATGCGACTAAGGAGGGCCTTTGCGGCTTCATTTCGTGGATTTAACCAGCCTTGTTAAAGCTTAAGGGTGTCTTTCTTGGCATGGTTCACCGTTTGACCATTCCTGAACATACTATCAACAACGAGCCACACAGCCTTCCAGTTTGATTTACACTCAACTTGGTCAAGAATCATGTCTGTATTTTGAATTTTAACTTAATAACACTACAGAAACTGACACTCAGTTTACACTGCATGTAGATACAGTGGGTTACCCACACGTGTTTGTCTCTCATAGTCATTGCTACTCGCTTATGTAATGTCTGCATATATTGTATCAAGGATCTGTTTTTATCTTTTCAATTGATGATATTCAACTCTTCGTTTCTTACAAAGATGATAATTAAGTAACCTAGAAATCGTTGATTCTCTTTTGGTTACTGAAGCAATTCATCGTCTTTGGATCTGTTGATGGCGCCTATGTTTTGGATACAACATTGGTTCTCTGGATTCAATGGTGGTCTGGTCTCTTAAAGATAACCCTGGTATCATTCATTCTCCCTTGTACCTCTCATGTATTGTTTCCACATCTTTTGCGTTTTTCTTTTCTTTCTAATTCTAATTGGAGTAATTGCGTTTTTCTAATTCAATTGTACGTCAGTAAATATCCAGAATCTTTGGCCAGGGTTTTGAATTGTTTTTCTGATCTCTCTCTACGACTAGGGTTATGAGCCAACATATTGTTGTCTGAATGGCCATGACCTGCAATTCTACTATCTGGCACTTCTGGTATAATGCGTTTAACAATAATCACTTTTCCATTTTTAGGTTATGCATCATACTAATTCTTAGAGGTTTTAATACTGTATTCGTCACTCCAATTATGAAGAATCCATTTCATGATAATTGCATCTGTATTTGCCTATTTGGGAAACTGGCCAACATGTCAACTACGTGCTTGATGCCTGGGAATGATGTAGCATTTTGATTACACTGGGCCTATAAATCAAAATTTAGGGTAAAACAGAACCCATTCTGTTCTTGATTCATCTTATACTGCTTGGCATGATCGGATCGGCATCTGTTCCAAATATTTTAGAATATGGTTGTTGATGGTTCCTCTTCAATGGAACAAATCAAGAGCAGACAATACCATTGGTTTTTGATTGATTTTGTTTTAATCCTCAATGATCATTACATGGCCTATGCACTGTAATCAGGTTTTCATTGGTTCTAATACTTTAGTTTTGTGATATATACATGCGATGTCAGTAATGTGTCTGACGCAGAGATTCGCGCGTCCAAGAGTCGACGCGAGTCTAAGGCGGACACGACACTAAATTAAGCGTGTTGGTGCAACCCAGATTAGGAATGCTACTGTTAGTTGTTTTTAAACTTTGAACCTGTCACAGGACGATAGGGAGGACTTCTTTGAATCATTGTGTAAAGGACTTTCGGAATGAATTTTGTCCGTTTCTAACTTATTTGGAAGTGGTAGGGTCTTCCTGACTGGTCATGGGCCGTTGTGCAGTCACACAGATGAAATGGGATTCTGTTTAATGTAAACTCACCTTGTTCTTTTGACTGATGTGGACTATGAAGTACATACATGGGTGCGATCTGGACTGTGATACTTTAAGAAACATCATTCTTAAGAAGGTTGTTGCTCCTTGAATCAGACATGAATGAAAAAGGGATACTGTGAGGTTACGTACTTACGTCCATCAAACAGAAAATTTCAAATGATAGAATGCGATTAGTACCCAAGGTCGTGGAGTCTGTTGCCCAGCCCAGCACAGCCCAGCCCAGCCCAATATTTGTTGAATAACAAAATAACTTCTGGTAATTGTATGTTATCGATTAAGGAGTACAATTTGTACTGTACAAACCTTCCATGTGTATCAAAACATGATCACAACCGTCTATATTAGTGTCAGCTGGTAAGGAAAGTAAATCAACAATCGTAATTTAAGACAGGCAGATCTAGATGCCTTATAAGAAGAAAGAATCGTTGTTCTCTCTTTCTGCGATTAGCAAGTGAAATTAATGACAACATGGATGATTGCTGCTCGCGCAGCTATAGGCACAAGTACTAGAATATCACGTCAAACGGTGCCGTTGTCGGCAAATCAAGCTTCAAAACTATTTTGTTATCGATCTAGATGTCATTAATTTCATGTTGTCCCATTTAAATGCAGCCAGAGACTGGGTCTGCCTGGTGATGTTGGGCATGAAGTCTGTAGCCCAGCCCAGCCCAGCCCAATATTATTCGGGTAACTGATTGAGAATACAAACCCTCCACGTTTGTCGAGACTCAAAACATAATCACAACCGTGTATAATAGACACTCCCGCCAGCCATAAAACATGTGTGAGCCGTTGAGATCAAGTAAATCAACGATCTAATGTAACCCTACACTCTACAGGCAGATTTAGATGCCGTTATAAAAAGAAGATAGATAACATTCTCTTTGTCTCTTACGATTCTCTTCCTCATCTCATCTGTGCCCAGTCCTAGGAAAAAATCAAAAACCGAACCCTAAAAAATGAACATTAGATCTCTTATGTTTTTGTTCATGATCCATCATCAATGGAAACAAAGGCAGGAAATTCATGGACATCGATAACAACAATTTGTTCGCGCGATGATATTTCCTCTCATAAAACTAAGATCATCTGCTTGATAATTCGTTAATTTTCCTTCTGTTAGTCCATCTTTTTTTTCTACCTGCCAGTGTTGTAAAATCGCTCGCATGATCGGTGTGGTGGGTGTTGAACTGTTAAGGGATCGAGGAACAAGATCTATCACCATGAAATGTTTTCAGGCGACAGATCTGGTTTTAATGTATGCCTTAACTAGCTAGTCTTTTACTCAGTCAGATCCATCCAGTTTGTATGTGAAAAAAAAAACTTGGTCAGGTTTGCTTTAAGTAGTTGGTTACTTGATATGTATAATAAATATGAGTGAATATTAATTGATTCTTAGGTGTTTTGTTTGGATTTCCTTTATTTAGTACAACTGGTTCTTATACTTTCTGTTATGAGAAATCGTAAACTTGTTCTGCTAGTCAAATTTTATGTTCCCTCTGGAGCTGCTTTCCTAATTAGTAACTTACCTGTCTGTTCATGTTTTTTAAGTCTTAATTTTGTCGCTAAGTATTCGTAGAATGGTAAATATCAGTGTTGACGAAGGATTTATGAGATTGGTCTTTCTTGTCTTGGTTTATAATCAATCACAGGGTCAGTTATCTCGATGAAATCAATTTTTTGTTTATCCAGGTCTAAATTCAATATTGATATAGTCTTTGAGAGACTCTTTAGTAAAATTGAGTTCAGAGTATTTTTAGACGGATGAGATGTTGATAAGAATGTGTCCAAATAGATCATTGAATGTGTCCAAATAGATCATTCTGGTATAAGTACAATTTGTGGAATCAGTTTTGTCATTTGAATGTTCTTTAGTCTTGTCCTGTATCATGTTGTTCCTATGTATTGCACAAAGTCTTTGTTGCAGTTGGACTCTTATTTCGGCTCCATATTTTTGCACGACAATTCTTTTTTTCCGTATTTTCTTGCGACCGGTGTGGACTTTGAATTACATTCATGATATCAGGAATGTGATATTCTAAGATGAAGGTCGTGCCATTAAAAGATAATGCAGAGACTGGATATGCCCGGTGATGTTAGGCCATTAAGATTATCCCTAAAGAAATCATTCTTAAGAAAGTTGTTTCTCCTTGTATAGGTGATGGTTTGGTAAAAAGAGACCAAGTAGTGAAAATGCATTTTAACATGAATTAAACAAGAGACACCAAGTAGGTTACGATCATCAAACTGAAAAAGTTGACATGATAGGATGTACCTGGGCAGTCTGTTGCCTAGCCTAGACCCATATGAGATGGAGTATAAAACTTCCACGTGTCAAAACATAATCACAGCCGTCTATGATAGTACCTGCACATAACTATGCCTCTATAAATAGTTTGTCTTCCCCCTCTCTCTTCAGCCGAAAGAATAAATCCAAACCCTAACCCTAAAAAATCGACATCAGATCTCCTCTCATGTTCTTGTTCATGATATATCGTAGATGGAAACAAAACCATCAAAATACATGTCCATCAACAACTTTCCATCAAAATGATATTTCCTCTCAAGAAACTAAAATCGCTGATCTTTCGGGTCCAATTTTTGTTTTGAATGTGTTCTAAGTTAGAGAAATCTCCGTGAATAAGTAAATAGTTGGTTTTTCTCGTCTTATATTCCGGCTGTGTCCGTCAGCAATAGAACTTGGTGAGATCCCTGCTGAGTGAGGGATGAGGCTCTGGATCTAGCACCATAAAATGTTACAGATTTTATATATTTTTCATTTAAATGAAGATTTACTCTTTGTATGAGAAAAAAACAGGTTAATCTTAATTGAAGTTTGTTAAGTTTGCGAGTTTTTCTTTCCTATTTCCTCTCTAAATAGGTTACGGGTGCTTTTAGCAGTTACTGGTATGCATTACGAGTATGAGTGATTACATGAGCATTTTGGGTTGCCATAAGTTGATTTTTCATTCAGCTTCATTCAAATCTTTTACCAAATAGCAGTAGCAGAGTTTTTTGGGTACAAGCTACTCCGTATTTGTTGCAGTTTGCAACTAAGAAGAATTATGTTGTTTCATTTAAGCCATGCCATGGGGTCTTTATGCAAACCTATGGCTCCATTTACCACCTGGGATAGAAGACTATGAAGTTGTTTACAGTATAACCTCTATCTAAGAATATCTTTGGGACCGTAAGAAAATATTCTTATAGAGAGGTAATTTTTACAAAGATTAATCCAATTCGGGACCAAAATTTCTTATTTCTTATATTGAGTTTATTTCCTTATAGAGTATTCTTATATAGAGGTTTTACGGTACTTACTACTTATCATCTGTCTATTGAGTAATTATAAGAAAGATCTCCTTTCTAATTTATGTGGGAGTTGGAACATAAGTCCTTTAGGGTTGTAATGTTTGTTTAGTAACCATTGTCTATTACTTTTTCTTGAATGCTTCTACTGTATTCTAAAATGTATGTTCCTTGAGCCGAGATACAAGGTGTAAAGTAAAATGAATCATTCCTTTTGATACTCATCAGTATTCGATTTCGTAGCATGAGATGTGTAATTTTAGTATCATCTAAACTTTTTTCATTCGGTAAAAAAATAAAATAGTAATTAGTATCATCTGAAACAGAACGCGATTTTGCTCTCGCACTGCGAGAGCATAGTTGATCTAGCGGCTTCGCGACCCTTGGATTGGGAGGGGGGGTTATAACCCTTGGATGAAGGGGTGGTGTGTTATAGAAAAAAATATTTAAACACCTCTTCATCCAAGGGTTATAAACCCTCCACTTTCCCAATCCAAGGGTCATTTTTGCTGCTAGATCATTTTTGCTCTCGCACTGCGAGAGCAAAATTTTTTTCTCTGAAACACTAGACCAAGGGAGAGGGCCACTCCCTTATGTCAATCGGGACAGACAAAGGGACCCAGGCCACGACGAATCTAGGACGACATTTTATCTGGAATGCGATATTCTAAGAACAAGGACGTGCCATTAATTGATAATGCAGAGACTGTATTTACCAGGTGATGTTTGGCCATGAAGATTATCCCCAAAAACATCTATTAAGAAAGTTGTTGCTCCTATGAATTAGACAGGAATGAAACAAATGATCTTTTCATGTATCAAGTTGATTCTTCGTTTCTTCTCTTTTGCAGTCGATTTATTGACCTTGGCTCAACAGTGCAAGCAAGAGAAACTACCTCTATTTGATGTCAATTCACCCAGACTTCCATAGAGACACTAAGGTTACGTCCATCAAACAGAAAAAGTTCACATGCGTCGTGGAGTCCCAGCCCAGCCCAGCCCAGCCCAATATTAGTCGGGTAACAAAATAAATTGAACTTGTAATAAACGATTGAAGAAACCTTCCATGTGTCAAAACATAATCACAACCGTCTATATTAGGGTCAGCCATAAAACATGTGTGAACCGTTTGAATCAAGTAGCTCGATGCCTTATAAGAAGGAACATAGTTGTCTTCCATTTCTTTCTTGTGTTCTCCTTCATCTGTGCAGCCCAAAAAAAGTCCAAACCCTAACCTAAAAAATCAACCAATCTCTTGTGTTCTTGTTGATGATCCATCATCCATGTAAACAAAATCATCTAAATACATAACATCATCAGCAACAACAATTTTTACACACAATGATATTTCCTCTCAGAAAATTAAAATGTAATCTGTGATTCATTCCACCATTGTTTTCGGTTGTGTTTTAAGCTGGGACAACCGATTGGGGTAAATAGTTGGTTTCTCCTTTTGATTTTTTGTCACTAGTCAAGTTGGCTTGTGTAAAAGGAGTAACTAGGGTTAGCTTCTGTTAGGCAAGTTATGAAGCCCCATAAAGTATTTCAAATGCTACAGATCTGGGTTTTATTTCTTCAATTTAAGGAATATTTAATCTTTGTGAATAGTTAACTTAAAGATCTTTCTAATGCAAACAAATAACAGGTTAATGCGTAATATTTATTATTTTGTATCTGCGGCTTGTTTTTGTTTTCACTTGTCTGCTTTAAGCATTTGTTCATGTATTACGAGTATGAGTGATTTCAGTTCGATTTTAGGTTGTCAAAAGTGGATTTGATTCAGCTTCATTTTCAAAAAAATTACCAAATACCTATAGCTTGCTTATAGCTTGTTTAGAAATGCAGACCAATAACTTCGTATTTGTTGCAACTAAGCAAAATTATGGTGCTTCGTTTTAGCCATATGCCATGGGGTCCTTATCCAAACCAATGGCTCCATTTACCTCCTGGGAGAGAAGAGTATGAAATGTATCTGTCTTTTGAGTGATAATGAGAAAGGTCTCCATTGTAATTTATGCTGGAGTAGGAACATTAGTCCTTAAGGTTTGTTTGTTTAGTAACCATTGTCTATAAGTTGTTTTTTTTCTATTGCATCCTAAAATGTATGTTCCTCGAGCGAGATACAAATATCAGTGTAAAGTAGAATGAATCAGACCTTTTGATACTCATCAATATTCGATTTGGTGGCATGAGATATATAATGACTACTCATTCCCTACATTCCTCTAAATCATGTCCTATGATGTTGCAAGACAAAAAGTGCGATGTGAGATTTACATGCGCGCAATAGCTAAAATAAGCTCAACTCAATAGATTTGGTGGTATGCCAGCAGTGGAGGTAAATGTAGTTCTGCTATCTGGGGAAGAGGGCCACTCCCTTGTGTCAATAAAGAAGGACAGACAAAGGGATCTAGCCCACGGGGAATCTAGCACGACTGTCAAAGACAAGGCCTTAGGAAGTGAGTTGTACTACGCACTCATCAGGCTTGACATGCTGCCAGTTCCAAAGATGACGCATTAGAAACTCCAATATTTACTAAAGAGTCAATTCGATATTGAATCTTTCAGAGACTCTTTAGTAAAATTTGACTCATAAATTAATGTAAACGCTGCTTGTTACATCTGGAGGCAGGCATATCGTTGATTAGTTCAGAGTATGTTTAGACAGATGAGACGTAGATAAGGCATTGTTTTATTGCCCTGTATCATGTTGCTTCACCTGGTTCCTCTGTACTGTATAGTACAAAGTCTTTGTTGCAATTGGACTCTTATTTCGGCTCCAAACTTTTGCACGGCAATACATTCTTTTTGTTCAGTATTTTCTTGCGACCGGTGCGGACTATGAAGTACATTCATGGATGATATCTAGAATGTGATATTCTAAGAAAAAAATACGTGCCATTTAAAGATAATGCCGATACTGGGTCTGCTTGGTGATGTTAACATCATTTCAAAAAAGTTATTGCTTCTTGTAAAAAGAGACCAAGTGCATAGTGAAAATACCTTCTGACAGTCGCAGGAATTAAACAAGAGACAATGAGTAGGTTTCGTTCATCAAACTGGAAAAGTTGACATGGTAGGACTGGAAATGCGATTTGTACCCGTGGAGTCTGTTGTCTAGCCTGCCCCATATTAGTCGGGTATAGTAACCGAGTAAGGAGTATGAGATGGAATACAAACCTTCCGCGTGTGTCAAACATAATCACAGCCGTCTATGCCTCTATAAATAGTTTGTCCTTGTTCTTTCTCTGTTCAGCCGAAACCTTAACCCTAAAAAATCAACATCAGATCTCTCATGTTCCTATTCATGATCCATAGTAGATGGATACAAAATCGTCAAAATACGAGTCAATCGACAATTTTCTCTCACAATGATTTTTTCTCTCAAAAAACTAATATCTTCGGTTTTCATTAGTCTACCTTTATTTTTTATTGTGTTATGAGTTAGAGCAGTCGTAGATAAATACCTGGTTTCTCTTTTTGTATTTCGCTTGTGTTCGTCAGCAATGGTAAAGGAGATGATTAATAAACAAAGTGGTGGTGAACACTACTTTCAAACCGTTAGTTTGTTATAATTCATGCTGAGCGAGGGATGAGGATCAGGATCGAGCACCATAAAATGTTACAGATCTAGGTTTTATTTTTCATTCAACTCTTTGTGATTAGTTAATCCTCTAATCCTCTTTGTTAAAGATCCTTCCAATTTGTATGTGAAAAAAAATGGTTAATCATAATTGACGTTTGTTAAGTTTGCTAGTTTTTGTTTCCTATTTCCTCTCTAAAAGGTTACCGGTGTGGTGCTTTAAGCAGTTACTTGATATGTATTACGAGTATGAGTGATTTCAGGAGCATTTTGGGTTGCCGTAAGTTGATTTTTCATTCAGCTTCATTCAAAAAATTTATCCAAATAACTGTAGCAGATTTATTTGGGTACAAGCAACTTTGTATTTGTTGCAACTTGCAACTAAGCAGAATTATGGTGCTTCATTTAAGCCATGCAATGGGGTCTTTATGCGAACCAATGGCTCCATTAACACCCGGGAAAAAAGACTATGAAGTTGTTTACTTATCATCTGTCTTTTGAGCGATTATAACATGTCTTTTGTAGTTTATGTGGGAGTTGGAACATTAGTCCTTTAGGTTTGTAATGTTTGTTTAGTAACCATTGTCTATTACTTTTTCCTGAATGCTTCTATTGTATCCTAAAATGTATGTTCCTTGAGCCGAGATACAAGGTGTAAAGTAAAATGAATCAGACCTTTTGATACCCATCAACCTTTTGATACTCATCAATATTTGATTTTCGTAACATGAGATATGTAATCTTAGTATCATCTGAAGCGACTACTCATGTCTTATTATGATGTTGCAATGAAAAGATGGGAGGTTTACATGCGCACAACACTAAAAAAGTAAATTAGACCAAACTCTGCCAGAAATGCGTGCAAAATAGCCACCCCACGCAGCAATATCCGAAGTACGTAGTAGCTAATTAAGCTCAACTCAATAGATCTAAAGTTATTCGTGGTATCCATGAATCCATGTGTTTTGTAATGATATATTTTTTTTTTGTTCGGAATCTGTCCGAGGCTTATTTTAGGCAGTGGAGGGAAATGAACTTCTGCTAAATGCTAATCCTGGGGGAGAAGGCCACTCCCTTCTGTCAATTGGGTCAGACCAAGGGACGCAGGCCACGACGAATCTAGCACGACGATTTATCTGGAATGTGATTTTCTAAGAACAAGGTCGTTCCATTTAATGATAATATGCAGAGACTGTATCTGCCAGATGATGTTTGGCCCTGATAATTATCCCCCAAAACATCATTCTTAAGAAATTTGTTGCTCCTTGAATTACATGTACAGGAATGAAACAAGAGAACTAAGGTTACGTCCATCAAACAGAAAATGTTCACATGATAAGATTGGAAATGCGATTTGTATTTTGTACACGCCGTGGAGCCCCAGCCTAGCCCAGCCCAGCCCAATATTAGTCGGGTAAGAAAATAAGTTGTAATCGGTTAAAGGAGGTAGAATCTACTAGGAGGTCCTATATATTAACCTTAGATTAACCGCT
>JAJJMA010325764.1:0-16777 GCA_023529015.1 Papaver nudicaule
ATATACTTCAATCTAAAGCTTGCTTTGGTTTCTCTTTATCCTATTTAATTTAAGTATACACAGTCCTATGTGGTTGCAAGTTCTTGACCCAAGCATGTGACTGCATTTTCTCCGTTGTAGGTTCAAGGGTCACTGCAGAGAGGAATATACATGACACGTGAACTGCTAATATAGAATTGTTCAAGAGGAGTAGTTTCAGAAATTCAAAACCAAAGCTCTCTGCCTAAGCTTTTCATTTCATTTTTTATGAAGGTAAATGTTGCATTGTCTTACTTAGCTGGTGTTTTGTGATGGCCAACACCCCTTGTGAGAGTACTTTCACAAGTAGAGTGGCTATAGTGGAGTGGTGTTAATTTGGTTGGCAGGTGTGCAATTTATATGGTTAATAAGGTTCTGGCAGAGAGCCTAGAGTCTGGATACATCCTTATGGTTCTTTCATCTGTACATATGAAGCTATTAACTATTTTTTTTTGGTTGGCTATAAAGCTATAAACTATGTCGGTAGCTTATATGTAGTAGGGTTAGCCGATAATCATAGTTGCCATATTGATTAAATCAGATTAGAATACCTGATATGCCACTTCTTTTGTGGGCAGTTTTCTGGAATAAGTAGGCTTGCATCAGAGTACACAATTTGCACCTATACAGGCGATGCGAGTACAGAAGTTTCAGTGATCCAAAGACAAATGACCATTCTTTACTTGTAAGTTTCTCTAAGTCTCTAACCCTGCAAAATGGATTCTAAGAATTAGATAATAAGTACCATACCTTTCTGTACGTGCTACCCAACTTACCCTGCTTATGGTTAGATTGAAGATCCGTTTGAGCAGCCAGATAATACTGCAAGGGCAGTTTCCATGAATCAGCTTCCCAGGATATATGAAGTATTTGAGACGACCCACCGCTCACTTGTTTCATTCAATCCAGATAGAAATTCTCTGATCTGTGGTCTAGTTGGACGTCGGGTCAGCTCCCAACTTATTCCGTCTCATAGTAATCAATTGTATTTCAACATGGGTGTTGCAGATTGCCTCCACTACTATCAGGTGATATACCCGCACCTCAGAATCAGTTCTACAACCGACAATATTGGTAACGAATCCCTCTCCCAATGTCTCTATCCGCAAGCCAACGCCAGCAGCAACTCAAAAGATGAGTTGGAGCCAAAGGCTACCAGATGAGCATTCTATGAATCCCTCTCCTAGTGTCTCTATCCACAGGCCAGTGTCAGCACCAACTTCAATTGGTCAAGTGCGGTGGTAATAATGTTAATGTATGTTGAAAAAATAGATTTTTTTGTTGCTGTTGAAGGGGAATGAACAGGAAGTTGAATGAGGTTAGTTCCTTTCCAGGGTTGTGAACCAAACACGACCTGTAGCCGCAACCGTTGCTCCTGAACCAAATAAGTTCCGTCAGCTCATTTTGCCGCAGCCATTAGCACATCAACCCCGCATTCAGTGCCAATTGATATATATTTCCTGCTCATGTACAAAGATTTCTGAAATTTTGTTCAAATCAAGATGACTATGTATGTATGCTAAAATGAAATCCTGAATACTAAGTTGCAGGAAATTGAAAATTGATATTTAATTGGTAATTGGTAAAAAAAAGAAAAAATCCGAGTAATTCTCCTATTGTTGAGCAATTGAAATGTATAACAAAAGCTTGAATACTAAGTTACACCATAATAGAAAAAAAGAAAAGAAATTGATAATCTAAGTCGGTAATTGAAAATTATGTAACCCTCTTCCTTAATTAAATAACAGACTTTCCTTTAGGAGAAAAAAAAGAAAAAGAAATTCAGAACCATTGAAAAAAAGGCTGATTTGGGGCCCGAAAATAGTGATAGGGGGACCGGGATTTTTATCCCTATCCTAGAGTGTGTTATAAGGGGTGTCAAAATGATATGAAAAGTTATTACCCTTTTAAATTAAGGATTAACAAAAACCTTTATCTTCTTCTTCATCGTCTTCTGCATCGTCTCATCGTCTCCTCCCATTGTTTAATTTTGTCTATGATTAAGTTTTTATGCTTTGATTCCTCTTTTGAATGGTTAAAAATGATAGTTCAGAGTGATTTTCGGCTGGGTAAAACCCTAAAAATCTAGACGAAAATCAATTATCGTCTGTGTCGAAAAATAAGTTACCAAATGTGTCGCAGCCAATCCAGCCGAAAATAGGCTTAATTTTGAAAAAGCTAGCCGAAAATTTACTGTACATCGTCTTCTTCTATTTTCGGCTGGATTCTGGGTTAAAATTGAGCCGAAAATAAGCTATGGAATCACAAAATCTAATTTTCGGCTAGGTGAAACCCTAAAAATCTAGACGAAAATAAATTATCGTTTGTATTTCATGCAACAAAACCAGACGAAAAATAAGTTACCAAAATGTGTCGCAGCCAATCCAGCCGAAAATAAGCTTAATTTTGAAAAAGCTAGCCGAAAATGTACTGTACATCGTCTTCTTCATCGTCTTCTTCTATTTTCGGCTGGATTCTGGGTTAAAATTGAGCCGAAAATAGGCGATGGAATCACAAAATCTAATTTTCGGCTGGGTGAAACCCTAAAAATCTAGACGAAAATAAATTATCGTCTGTATTTCATGCAACAAAACCAGACGAAAAATAAGTTACCAAATGTGTCGCAGCCAATCCAGCCGAAAATAGGCTTAATTTTGAAAAAGCTAGCCGAAAATTTACTGTACATCGTCTTCTCCATCGTCTTCTTCTATTTTCGGCTGGATTCTGGGTTAAAATTGAGCCGAAAATAGGCTATGGAATCACAAAATCTAATTTAGTTTCGGCTGGATTTGTTGACAAAAATCCAGACGAAATTTAATGGTGGTGGTGGCGGTGGCGGTGGCGCCGGTAATGGTGGTGGTGGTGGCGGCACTTTGAATAGTTTAACAACTAATCTAAGTTTAGTTAAACTAATCTGATTCATTAGTTCTAATTAAATAGGGATATTTTGGTATTTATGAAAATATGTCGGATAAGGGGTTTTTGAAAAAGCTTAAAAATAGCTCTATTTTGTTTTATTATCCGGTCCCCCTATCACTATTTTCGGCCCCCAAATCAGCCTTTATTGAAAATTATGTTCACCTGGGCTGGGAGTGCAGGTAAAGGTATCGTGAACACCAGTACTTATACAAATTGCAACGGCATCTTGGTAGTGTTCTAGCATATAAAGCTTGGACCTCCTGTGAAGTTATGCATCCCTAAGAGCTACTGATATACTATATATTATGGTAATCTAAATTTTGTTGGGATGGTTGGATAGATCAATTTTATCTTTTGAATCTTATATCCAGTATAATGTGTCACCAACAATACAGAACAATAAAACTTAAGGCTCAGATGCTTATTGCGTAGAAAAATTCGATCGACTTCTAAGATTAGTTGGGAGAACATCAACTGTAGAAGTAGGTCCAATTGTTGATGATGTAATTACAGGCACCCCGAGACTCGAGGGAATAATCTAGAAAAAGTCCTCCCCAGAAGACTGTCATAGGCATAACAGGTGTTGTTGGGCAAGCAAGATTATTTTTTCCCTGAAAGAAACTACCCAGTCTATTCTATTCTTAGAGATTAGGAATTCTCTCTGCTAATATTTGACTGATTTACACAATCAATCAATTATACAACCAAGAGGTAACTTGTTTGTGTACACCTACTGGTTGTATAATTGTTAGATAATAGCAATCGAACATCAATCCATCAGAGTGGTACTCATCTTAAATATAGCACGTATCTGAGTCAAACTGAGTTATTTTATTTTATTTTTGAAGCAAAAAACTGAGTTATTTTTTACCAACAATGGATGACATGGAACCATGACCAAGACGATGTGCGACACATTTTATAAAACGCTCGTCTTGCACCACATAATGCAGAGCTGATAATACTGCCATCGAAAACAAATGCACACATAATTTTAGCGCACTCAAATAACAATGCCATCTGTGGGAGTCGAACCCACAACTGCATGGTTGAGAACCATGTGCTCTTCCGTTTGAGCTAAGAGAGCATGTACCATTTCCAATGTAGATGGGATTCAATATAGTGAGATAAGCGGAAATGATTCGTAAACATGCAAAGATACCAAGAAAAGGGATTACTATGTATCAAAAAAAGAAAAAAGAAAAGAAAAGAGATTACCCGTCTTTGTTATGTACAAAGCTGTAATCAACGCGTAAATGTAGTGTCGGCACGAAATACTAATGACTCGTAGCTTTGGCATGATAAAATGCCGTAGTTCCAAAACCTGACAAAACAATCGGGCAAAATTATCTTACAGATCCAATAGAAGCAATCCAACAAAAAACTAAAGATTGTACCCTAGGTTTTCAACACAGCAAGATTATCTAATGTACCTGTGCATCGATAAAATGTTTCCATGAAGTTCACTGCTCGTGGATGGAGTAATGCTATAAGGTACTACCATCCTAGTATAAAGTAATTAGAGCCACTAATCAAATTAAGTAACTAACTTTACTAAGAAATACTTACAAAACTTAGAGATTCGCAAAATAATGATTGAACTAACTTTGATATTTTTCAAAGGATTCATAATCCACATAGGCACCCATTTACATGGCTTCTATCCCTCTTCTAGGATGTAGAAATCAGAACGTTACTAAGAATTTAAGCACCCATCTGCTTCTCACCTGGCTACTACACAAAATGAAGGCCATTAGAATCAAAGAACGGAATTAATTTATAATGTTTGGAGCCAAATGGTAAGCTAAACAAAGAAGATGGAGAACTAACACCTTTGCATGCTTGCACAATATGCTACAAACTACAAAGTTCCTGTAGAAAACTGCCCATTAGAGATTTATCAATATATAATCAGATGTGATAAACTAAGAACTGAGACTACTACATAAGAACGAAAACACTACAAAACCAACCATGCTAGGTAGTGCTAGAGCAAATGGCCCACCACACTGTATATCCATATATGTACAGTACATCTCAATCTACATATGGTTAATTTGGTCGTTAGAGTATGATATAGAAGGAGTGTTAACCTACTATTTAGCAAGCACAACCAAAGCAATTACCTCAAACATTTATTGCAGCAGACTTCTCAGATATTTGAAATTGCATCTGCAGCAGCAAGAACACCATAACTAAGATGAGTCTACAAAAATACCAAGTGCAAATGTAAGAAAAATGGTAATACAATATAAGAGACAGTTAGAACTACATCGGCTGCCCTAGCACACTCTGTAAGAGATTGCTAGAAGAAGTTCCCTTGCAATCTCTATAAGAGACTGCTAGAAGAAGGGTATTCTATATCGACGATTTAGACTAATGCAAGAAATTACATAATTTAGCTAATTCCATTGCATGAGAGTATGTATGGGTTTGATGCTACTTAAGAAAATAAGATGAAAGTTTATCCATTGTATGAAATTTTACACTGTTGTGTATCCTTTTCTGAAAAATCAAAGTGGCAGATTTTGTGTCATATATCAATGGTATAAATTCAAGAATTCTTTAAGGCAGCCAGTATTTGATCTGCAACTGCTCACCCCTTGACAATGCAGCCTCTACATCATTGTATACTACTACATACACTGACTTTCATCCATTAATGAGATCCATACTACTAATACATGATTTAAAAGGACTTCAATGGACCACACAAAAGGATGAAGAAAAAAAAATCCTCTATAAACTCTACTGCAAGACCAACTACTACTTTTAAAATCAACAGTACATATCTTCAAACGCTACAACTCCAACAATACGTTCTTTGTTTCTGGTACCTACATCAGTTTAATTTCATTTAGCTAAACTCAAAAGAGTAACTTCAAACGCCACAGTTCAAAAGGGTAACTTCAAACGCCACAATTCTATATTGAGTTACCAGATTAGCCCAAATAACAAATGCAAAGATGCAATAATCTTTCATAAATTTAATATAGTACAAATTAAATTTGTTTTGGCTTTCACATAACGAAAATGTGAATGGGCACATCTTAGAGATAAAACCTGCATTACAATTTGCATGAAATTCAGAAATCAGTTATAGAAGATGTTACCTTCAGTGCGTACAGTAGCAGCATCATTCCAAACAATATCATGTAAAGGATAGCTGCGAGACTGTTCATGCATACAAATAACAGAGCATCAAACATTCTACAATGGAGCATAGTTTTTGAAAATAAAGTTATCAAGCAAATAATATTTTTGCTTGGTTATTATCAAGCAAATATGAAAACTTGCTTTCGGACTGATCTAGCTATCGTCTGCTATTGGGTTCAGTATAACGCCTAATAAATTTGTTAAAAATCAACGAAATAGTCAGTTGATCATGGAAGGAAACATACCACGTATATTTAGGGCTGGTGACAAAGAGGGTCGGTGACCATAGGATGAGCCCTTAACATGACGTTGCCTCCAGCAAAAATTTTGTCATGAGATGACCTACAAAATTGGATTACTACGAATACTTAGCTTCCTCGAACTGCATTATCAGAATTGTCTAATCAAAAAAATGCTGAAGATCAATTTAACAACAAAAAGAAAATAAAACTATGTACCTTACATGTATCATGTATGGTTTGGTGCATCTTCGCATTGTTCTGGGATCAAGAATACCATGAACTTATCAGGTACACTTTGTCAAGCACGGCACAGCAAAGACGTTTTTGGTGCCAAAAGAAAAGATCTAGGTGAGAGAGCATTAGTGACAGAACAAAGATATGCTTCAACTGCCAGATTATCTGAATTCAGCAATTCCGCAGATGTCAGTAATATAGCCAGCCACATTCTCCAATGTTTGTTTACTGGCATCAACCAATAGAACAATATAATCAGAAACTTGCTCAAAATATTTTACTTTCACTACCAGAAAAATAAACTGGAATATTAGAAAAGTATGATAATCCACCATACATCCTAAATTATCATTAATCCATGTTTTTACCAATCCATTGGTTAATACCGAATTCCATTAAGCAAATCTAGATAGTATGGGGCAAAAAAACTGTAAGAGAGTTAAGGACATCCAAACATGGGCCATTCTTTCCAAACTTGTCTACCTTGTGTGCAAGAAGAGTTTTGGTAAGGACATCCTCCATTTGTTCCTTGCCTTTCTATACACAGAGCTTTCCCTTGTAGCCATAGCAACAAATGTGAAAGATCTTCGTTTGCCTGTGATGCGAAAAAACAATCAACATCGAAGAATCGTAAATGCACATGTACTTCACAAATGTTCAAATACTTGCACATGAATGATTAACTTGTAACATCTTTTTCCAACAACATATAAGTCCAATTAATCTTAGTTGCTTAATCTGCATATGAGATGCTAAACCAAGAGCGCTAACTAAATTTGCTAAAAACTGGATGCAAATCATAAGCTAGCCATACAGTGAAACCAAACTATTTACTACCCTCTAAACAACCTGGGCAATTGTTATTAATCGTCATTACGGGTATCTAATGGGAATCAGTACATAGACAACAGAATCCACTTAGGAATCAAAACCTGAAATTTGTAGTACTGTACAGTGAATACATTGAAGAAACTGGTGAATTTCAATAGAAAGTGTACCTCTTCTAGAAGACAGTTGTACTTGTTAAAGAGGTCTGAAAAGGGTTGGGGTTGGAAGGGAAGTAACTACAGACATTTTTTATCCGACAAATTGAAACAAAAATGACAGGAAATTTGGGTTTTATTATATCTTTCTAATAAATTATAGATGGTTGAATTGTAAATAGAGCATAATATTTTTAAGTGGGAGCTGAATTTTTTGCTTACCTCTTTGGTGTTGCTGAGACTGGTAAACCATGCCAAATAATTTCTTAAAAGCCTGCCAATTTTGAAAATAACCATGGGTGATTCCAGTTGTTGATCCTTCCTACAAAATCGAAACAAACAACAATGAGTATAATAATTGAATCATAAAAACAAAAGAGACAGACAAAATCGGGAGAAAAAAATACAGAGAAAATCGACACATACTTTGTTCAACTACTAGGGTTGATTGATCTAACTTTACCCACAAAAAGGATTGATCCAACAGCCAACTGATATCACACCTGCAAAACAAAATCAAAGAAACGACTATGAACCAAAATCATCAGAAAGAAGGGATAACAAAGTATAGAGATGATTGATCCAACAAAAAATCAATTAATTTCATGAAAAAGAGGGTCGGTGGGATGAAGAACAGAGAGAGGGAGCTATACAACGTTTGCAGAGAAGAAAAAGAGGAAGAGGAATGGTTGCGGCTAAAGAGAATAGTGGAATAATAGTTAGTTCATGCGGACGGAGGAACAAAAAAGAGAGTTTCGAACACCTGGGGTGTGCGTTTTTCTAAGCACATGGAGGCGCGACCGCGCGAGCTCTAATATTCGAGCTTTGTTCAAACTTTCAACGTGGTTGAGTTATTTGGTGTTTTTATTATTGTTTTAATTTAATAATTTTGTTTCATCTTTATACATTTCATTCTAAAATTTATTAAAATTATTTTGAAGAGTCCCTATAACTATGAGCCAGGGTTGTACCCGTTATATGATGAGGTCAATAACTAAAATTCCATTATTTTGTTTTTTTTTGTTGTTGTTGAAGTTTTCACACTCTAAATGGTTACTTACTTGTTTTTATGGTTAGTGTATAGATAAACGTTGGATCGCCAGATACATTGGGAAACAGGATTACCATCACCATGTATGTTGTATCACCTCAAATTTATTGAGATTTACAATGTCGAAGGACATATTAATGAACTTAAGTTCTTGGAGATTTTGTTGAGGAACACAATGGTCTTAGAGAGAGTAGTTCTCTACCGTAATTTTGATAGTCCTAGTAATATGTCGAGACGGATGATGACTTTTTGCGAAAAGCTAATAACATTTCCAAGAGCGTCTTCAGTTGTTTCATTCATGTGCTTCTAGAGTTTTAGTTAGTGACGTTATATTCTCTCATTTTTCTTTGCTCTAAACGTAGGAATTTGAAGGTTCGGTACGCTATATGCATCTAGACTAGTAGTATTCGTTTTCATGAATCTACAAAAATGGGGGGCTCAATACTATACGTCAGCCCAGAGTGAGGGTGTTTGAAATGTTTGCTCACAAATTAGCTGCAGACTATGTATTTTATCATCTTTTGCCTGCTTCTTACAGTAAACACCAACTTGTTTGAAAATAAAGTGCTTCCTTCAGGTATGTATATTATTGGTCTAGGACTTGTCTTCTTTTGCAGATTTTTCATTCAACCTTATCATGCCACTGCTCATTATTGGCTCTAGCTAGACTACTGATCTCAGGTTCTCTCTCATTTCAAAATTCATTTAGGTATCTCAGAATTTTTCGTTGCTGTGTAGTGCAGTTTCATTTTTTTTTTTTTTTTGGTAAATTGAAACGGGTGCAGTATCATCTTATCAATTACTTGTTGTTGGATACTTCTAGTTTTTTATCTGTCTTTTTGGGTCCTTTAGTGGAAATCTGAACGCTCATTAAGAACCCAAGTTAAGAGGTTTAACCAGTTCTTTGGGACAGCAATTTAGGTTAGAATGTCGCACATCACTAATGTGATACTGCAAAACTCCAATATGACATACTCCCTTTAGATATCTGAGGGTCCTTATCTTCAAAAGGAATAGCGATAAAGAGAGTTTCTACTCCAACACTCCCCAAATTCTTGATGAGATTAAAGTGGGGTTTTCTTCTTAGAAATAGAAAATCATTCTGTATAATGTTACCAAGTCAGTAATTGGAAATCGTGTGGGCTTGTGACATATACACTCTTTCAAACATACAATTATTGTTTGTAAGCAACGGCAATAGTTTTGCCAATAGATGGAGACCTAAATCAAGGATCTGGTCCGGAACAATTTTGTCGCGTTTGATATGCAGATGCATCTTATCTTGCGTGGGAATCTCTATTCACTGTTGATGTTATCTATTCACTGCCGACGAGTCACCTTCAGGCATATTTTGCAGTATTATCTGTAAATTCAAGATTTCCGAAATTTGGAAGGAATTTATATATAGAAATATGTGCAGAAATTTGAGGTAACTACTAGCTTAACAAGTTATCTCTGTTTATCTTAGTTCTTGTTTATTTACGATTCCTTCTTTTTTCTAGTCTTATTAGTATTATTAGGAACCATCGATGTCTTCTAAGGCCTAGTATTGCATAGAAGATCGTCGAACAATACTATTTGATTTATCAAAGTTATTCTCTTAGTTATATCGTTCTCTAATTTTGATATTGTTTTTGTGAATCTACTGATTTCACTAAAGTTTTCTTTGTTTATTGGAATTCAAGATTTTTCTTTACCATATAAACCAAGAACTTTCACTCTCTACTCTAGATAAACCCTAATCAAGCAAATCGTTACAATGGGTAACATACACCAAAAATACAAGAATGTTGAAGAGTTCACTTGTGAAATTTGTCTGAAGTCGTTTCCTACAAGTTATAAGTTCAAGAACATCCGCAAGAAGAACACCAACAACAACAATACAAAGCGTTATAATGAATGCATATCACAACATGATTTCTGCACTAGATGTGTTGCAGTGTATATTGAACGCAAAGTTACGGAAGACTTTTCGACAGTCAAATGCCCTATTTTCCTTTGTGACTTCAACCTAGACCATCAACATTGTCGTTCCATTATCAAGCCAGAAGTTTACTATAGTTGGTGTCACCTGCTTACTGAGCCATATCATGATAAGTACGCGATTCAGTTGGCGTCATTACTCTTCGCTGGGTCTTTAATTATGATCCTATTGAGTAGAAATTAGTTGAGTTTGTGAACAATAGAAAGTTATACAATACCAAAAACTCTTATGCACAACGATTTTCTTGTGGTATTAGGTTAAGCAAACTGATAAAGGCTTAGAAATTTGGGTAGTTCTATTTGTTATTTGTTCTCTTTATTAGCTCTTTTACTTTGTAGAAAGTTTTAGTTGGGTTAGTGTCGGGGGTCTAGTTTCAAAACATTAAGATGTTGTGTTGTTTTTCCTTCCGTTCTACTTTCTCTTGTTCTTTTATTATTTGTTGTGAAGAGCACTAAGTCATAGGACAAAGCTCTGATCTTCCTTGAAAGATCAGAGAGCGGACAAAAGATATTTATAGAGCAACAAAGTACAAAATACAGACTGTCACAGACAGTGACACTCAACCAACATTTATGACACCCCATAACAAAAGTTATGGACTCGATCTAACACTCATAACAGAAACAGAAATAACCGCCAGAGTAAAGTCATATACTGACACTCCAATCACACTGCTCTAACAGCCCCGCGCAAGCGTATGGCATCTGGAACAGTGTCATTAAGCTTGTTTCTAAGCAATATATTCAAACCTTGTAGAAGTAAGAGCCCTTGTCAGGGTGTCAGCAATCTGATCATTGGTTGAAATATGGCGCACCTGCAATGCCTTTGAATTCACTAGCTCCCTTACAAAGTGAAAATCAATTTCCACATGCTTCATTCTGTTATGAGAAATAGGATTTGCAGATAGATAAGTTGCACCCATATTATCACACCATAACAAGAGCAACAGATATGAAGAACTTAAATTCTGGCAGTAGTGACTGAATCCATAGTATTTTTGATGTTGCCTTAGCCATTGCTCTATATTCAGCCTCTGTACTGGAACGAGAAACAGATTTATGCTTTCTACCGGGAAATTAAGTTAGGACCCATATATAATGCCATTCCACTAGTTGACCTTCTATCAATTGGATCACCAGCCCAATCTGCATCACAATAGGCCTGAATATGAAGATCAGATGATCTTTTAAACTGTAGACCATGTGATTGAGTACCAGAGAGATATCTTAGTAACCTTTTAACTGAACTCCAATCATCAGTTAATGGAGAATGCATTGATTGACAAGCTTTACTGACAGCATAAGAAATATCAGGCCTGGTAATACTTAAGTACTGCAGTGCACCAACTGTACTTCTATAAGCTGTGGATTATCAAATGGTGTTGGTGTAGGAGCAGCATGAGTGTTTTTAATAACAATTGGTGTGGAAACTGGTTTTGCAGATAACATATTAGTCTTCTCTAGCAGATTATGCACATATTGCTTTTGACTTAAATGAATTCCAGCTGAATTATAAGTAGCTTTAATCCATAGGAAGAAGTGTAGTAGACCCAAATCTTTGATGGCAAACTCTCTTCCCAAAGAATCAATAAGAGACTGGATTGCAGTATCAGAACTGCAGTGACAAGTATATCATCTACATAAATCAACACATACAAAGAGCAATTTGGTGTTACCTTGAACAAGAGAGATGTATCTGTTTTAGAAGACTGAAATCCTTGAGCTATCTAAAACTTGCTGAGCCTTTAAAACCAAGCTCTTGGAGCTTGCTTAAGCCCGTAAAGATACTTCTGCAGCTTCCAAACATGATTTGGAAATTCCTTGCTGACAAAACTAGGTGGCTGTTGCATATAAACATCTTCAGTCAAGTTTCCATGCAAGAAAGCATTTTTCACATCTAACTGTCTCATAGACCAGTTTTTGTATAAGGCAATAGAAATCACAAGCCTAATAGTTGTGGGTTTAACCACTGGACTGATCAACACCTGCAATTTGATGATTCCCTTGAGCTACAAGTCTAGATTTCCTTAAACTTCCCACGTTGAATTAGAGCATCAACCTCATCACACATTAAAAATCTCCATTCTGGAATCTTATATGCCTCAGTAAATGTGGTAGGTGTATGCATGTCCTCTGAAGATATAGCAGTAAACACCTTTGGCTTAAATATACCATCTTTACTTCTTGTTCTCATATTATGAGTAGATACAGGCTCAGGAATGACTGGTGCAGCATGCACAACTTCTTCAATAACAAGTGGCTGATTAGTGGTAGTAGTAACATCTTCTTCAACAACAAATAACTGAGTAGTTGTAGGAGGAACATGCATACTGACAGGATTGTAGGTTCACCATGAGTTGTAGCATGATCTGGAAGCGGATTTGATGAAAATTGAACAACACAAGAAGGAGAACTAACTGAAGATGGCATAGTTGTTGAAGATGCCGATGATGAAACAAACATGTTGGTATATGGAAATTCTGACTCATCAAATACCACATTGCTAGAAATAATGAGTTTGTTGGTAGCTGGATTTAGACATCTATACCCCTTGTGCATTGCACTATAACCAACAAATAAACATTTCACAGTTCTATTTTCCAACTTATGCTTGTTATATGGTCTGACACAAGGATAACAAGTGCAACCAAAAATCTTCAAGAAAGAGTAATCTGGCTTCAAGAAGTATAAAGCTTCAAAAGGTGATGAACCATTCAATATGGGAGTAGGCAGTCTGTTTATTAGAAAATTTGTTGTCTCAAAAGCATAAGACCAATAAGATAAAGCATGGAAGCATAATTTAACAAAGCTAGGCCAGTTTCAACTATGTGTCTATGCTTTCTCTCTGCTCTACCATTTTGTTGGTGCTCATGAGGACAACTCACTCTATGATGAATGCCACATTCAGATAAAAATGTAGAGACATTCCTATATTCTCCTCCCCAATCAGACTGCACAAGCTTAATCTTTCTTTCAAAGTAATTCTCAACATAAGTTTTGAATTTCTTGAACACATTTAAAACATCTGATTTATAAGCAATGGGATACATCTAAGTAAACCTGCCGAACTGATCAATGAAACTCACATGGTTTTTGTATCCATTGACAGATCTAGCAGGAGAACACCACACATCAGAATGAATAAGGTCAAGAGGACCATACACATCATTATTCATAGAAGCAGGATAAGGTAATACATGGGATTTAGCAAGTTGACAGTCACTACATATATAGGGACTTATTTTATGTAAAATAGACACATCTACCAGAGAAAGAACATGCATCAAAGTTCTATAAGAATGATGCCCCAATATGTTATGCCAGATAGTAGTAGGTGAAGCTGCACTCAAAAAAGCCTGTTTGAATGAAGCTGAGCTGAAGTTTAAGTCATATAGTCCATTTGGATCAGTTCATTGAAGTAGAAGCCGATGATTTTGTATATCTTTCACACATAAATGATTGGGATGAAATTCAAAGTAACAATTATTATCCCTAGTAAATTGAAGGACATACAAGAGATTCTAGCAATTGCAGGCACATGAAGTATATGTTGCATCTTAAAAACAGAATTTCCAGAAACAAAATTAGATGAGCCAATATGTTGAATAGAGAAACCTGCACCATTACCAATTTTTACTTGATCTGCACCTTTATACTCAGAATGTAAGTTGAGATTGCTAAGATTATTAGTAATGTGATGAGTTGCGCCAGAATCAGGAGTCCAATTTTCACCAGCAGCACTTGTAGAAGAAGAAAAATGATAAACAACATAGGCTCAGGATCTGAAATCCAATTATCTTCATAGAAATCATCATAATAACAATCATCAAAATTAACCATATGAGCCTGAGGATGTTCAGAGTAGCTTATGTTGTATCTAAAATTGCACTCTAGTGCAGTATGATTGTTCCTGAAACAGATCTGACAAGGAGAAGGTCTAGGTGGTGGATAGAAGTTGGGATGTCTACTACCATAGTTATGTAACCTCCACGAGACATACCACCACCACCACGATCAGATCTGCCACCACGACTTCTGAAGTAGTTAAAATTCCTACCACTACTGCTACTTCTGAAATCCACCAGAAGGATGATCATGCCAATCGGCGGGAATACGAAGATGTGAATTAGGATGACATAAGGTTGAGATTCTTGACGATATGATTGTTGTTGTTGTTGTTGAACAATATTAGGAGAAGCATTTGTAGAGCATTTGTAGTGTCATTTGATGAATCTGACATTTGATGCTCTTCTCCTAACAATAAACTCAACAGATCTGAAGAAGAAATGGATTCAAGGCTTTTCAACTGTTGTGTGTTAACAGAGGTACGGAAAGCATTGAATTCATAAGGTAAGCCATTCAAGATATGATAAACAAGATCCTCATCAAGAACAAGGCGATTGACTTGAGCTAGTTGATGAGCCAGAGTTTTAGCTCTACTGAAATAAGCTTGCATTGATTCAGAATCTTTCTTGAGATGCTGTAAATCAGATTTGAGCTGCATCAACCGAGATTTGACAGAAGAATTGTAGTTGTATTCAAGAGTTTGCCAAACATCCAAAGACGATGAACAACCTAAAACTGTAAGATGAGTTTCTTCTGTCAAACAAGAGAGTAGCCAAGAAAGAAAAAGCTGATCATTCTGAATCCACTGTAAGTATAGAGGATTATCAATAGGAGCTTGTGTTGCAGGATCTCTGATGAATTCAGGTGGTTTAGGTGTAGATCCATCAACATACTTATAGAGATCAAAACTTCTAAGTAATGGAACAATCTGAGATTTTCAAAGAACATAATTGGTAGAAGTGAGCTTTGATGGTGAGGCAATGTTAAGTTTCAGAGGGTTAGAAGCTGAATTTGCAGGTAACAACGCCATTAACATACAATTTGAGAGTTCAATTTACTGTTTTGATAAAAGAAAATGAAGATTTGATGAAGAAAAATTCTAGATCTAGAATTTTATTTTGGTATGTCTCTGATACCATGTGAAGAGCACTAAGTCATAGGACAAGGCTCTGATCTTCCTTGAAAGATCACAGAGCGGACAAAAGATATTTATAGAGCAACATAGTACAAAATACATACTGTCACAACAGTGACACTCAACCAACATTTATGACACCCCATAACAGAAGTAATAGACTCGATCTAACACTCATAACAGAAACAGAAATAACCGCTAGAGGAAAGTCATACACTGCTGTAACATTTGTTATATGGAATCTTTTATTTATTGTTTTCACCGTTAATATGTTGTTGTTATTGAACTTGTCCATCGTAAAAGAAAACTAGTTAAAAATGATGGTTTCCACTTGGATTGTGAGGTTCCTATTGGATATGTATGATCGTTCATCTACTTAGGAATAATCATCAACAGCAAGACCACCAAAATCTTTATCAAGCAAAGCATATAATGGCTACCTGAAGGCTAGAACCTTAAACAATCCCTCTATGAGGCATCCACCACAAAGGCACAAAATTCGTGTAGAAATAGTGATATTTGTTTCCAACAGTTGTAGCCTGGTCCGAGGCTAGCGCGACAGTTTTGTTTTGGTACCGGGGATCAAGAAGCTCCAGAAGGAACAAGAAATGGCTGGCAATTAAAAAGCGTCTGGTCTGGAGTTGCATTTTTCCTGTTCGGTGAGGAACGGTCTTCTGCTCTTCTACACAGCTATTTGAGGCTCACCAAAGTCTAATTATTTGTTTCAAAAAAAAAAAAAAAGTCTAATTATGCTCTACCATGATGTCAAATTAGCGTTAATAATAACATAGAAGTAGATAGAGATTGACGTTGATAGTTATAGTAAGCTCCCAACCGAAGAAGAAAAAAAATTGTATTAAGCTAATCCAAGCGCATTATTCATGTTGAATTGGTGAAATATCATTTTCGGATAGTTGAATTTATTATATAAGTATTATTAGTTATTACCAAGTATCTACGCTAAATGTGTAAGCGCGAGACAGATAGCAAGTTCACGGATATAGAGTGGAAAACCAATTGGAATCAATACTTGTTAAAAACAATTAATGATCAAACTTCTTGATGTAAACAATTTATTAATAACCCGGTAACGATTCGAGAAATGTGTTCATAAATTTCAGTTGAAAGTAAAAAAATAAAAATAAAATGCATCATCTAAATAATCATTCATTCTTACTTTTAATGGATGTTTTTCCCAGCAACCAATTCC
>JAJJMA010325803.1:0-10336 GCA_023529015.1 Papaver nudicaule
TACTCGCCTCAATACACCCAAGTAAGTTTGTTAAAGAATTGTAGAATTTCTCTTTCTCATTCTATTTTCCTTGTTTTCTTGTTTTGGTTTCTAATAACCAGGTATTACGAAAGTCATAATACGTTGATGAAGACCAATGTTACATAGTGGTAACGAGTTGGTGGAAATATTACACGGGTTGTATTATTGATAGAATCGGTAACGAAGATATTTTCCAACAGACAATGCTAATTTATACATCGATGAAAATGAAAGTTGTACAAATGAATTAACTGCCAAGTACCAGAGAGTTGAGCTACAATAAAAAAAACAGACAAAAATGAATTGGGTTAGTAGTCACAGACTGCTTTTCTTCTGGACTCTGATTACTGGAGCAGTACTGGTTATGTTCTCCCTTTGATGTTCGGATTTTGTCTCTGCTGGTGCTCATTGTGGTTAAGCTGGTGATTGCTGCAGCTCTTCTATACGATCTGGAATTGCTGTGTCAAATACCAGGCTTTCTGGGTTCTCTGCAACCACCACGTAATATGCCGACACACACGCCTAAGGCCAAGCCACTGTAATCCTACTCTGCAAACACAAGTCGCAAATATCAAAAGTTAGTCACTCGAAAGACTGGTACTCAACTGTTTTTCAAGAAGGGCACATATCAGTAGAATATTACGATATTGCAGTAGTGTGATCCTTATTACCTGAAAGTGACCAAGATCCAGCAACAAGGGTGCACAAAGATCCTCAAGCAACTCCACAGAGGAACCAAAGTATCCGGTCAGATCTCCCATGTTTCAGTTTTATCATAGGATGGAGGAGATCAAGTTCAATTCAGGAAATGCTTACCAAAAATACAGAGTGCAGAGAAACTGCTGGACCAAGGTTCGTTGTATTTCTATATGAATCCAGTTAAACATTCTCGCAGAGGAGATAGCCTCGTGATACAACTGCGGCGACGAACCCCTTAAATCTAGAACTCCTAAAGTGGGCAAACTGGAAGAATTTTTCATTGTACCCATTTTGTATTTAAGAGCGAACCAAACCAGCCTCGTGATACAACCTGCAGCTTCAGTAAAGTATGACAGATGAGCCTTAACAGATTTAAATACCAAATAAGAACATAACATCATCACAGGCACAATAACCCAATAAAACTTTCTTTGTGTTCGTATATTACAAATTACAAGGCTTTCAGTAACAAGAACAAATGAAGTACCATAACAAACAAAGAAACCCGATATAACTAGTGAGTTGATTTCTCTGGTACACAGAAGAAACCCCACAAAAAATTGGTATAAATTCAACTCGAGATTATTTGTGCTATTCGTTTTAATTTCGTATGGTTTTAGGGTTTGAAGGTAGAAGAAGGATCAACTGATTATGTTGGGTTAGGTTATGTTGAGTTTGGTTTGTAAACGTGTGAACAGTACGTCACGTGTGTCTATGGTTATTACTGTCGGAGTCCGTAGCAAATATAGAACTCGACCTAGTTAGTGACTTAACTCGGTTTTTGCACTCCTCAAATCCTTTTTTGCTCTCCCTCTAACAAAAATCAAATAAATGGACGGTCAAAATTGGTTAACTCTTCCTAGACTCAATAAGTCGTTCATTCATGGTCGATTCAGTTTCGAAGCATACTCGCCACATCAGCACCTGAGTCACACTAAGAGACACACCACCACCCAACCGCTACTTACTAAGTATCTTTGTGATATGGAGAATGGTGCCCCTTTACCAAAAGTGGGTGACCAAGCTATAAACTTCACTCCTCTATCCCCCTTTCATCGTGTTAGAATTGTTCACCCTCCATTCTGGAAGTGGGGTCACTTCCTTCACCCCACTTTTCTGAATGGGGAGTCCATTCAAGCCATCTGGTTATCTTGGCTAACCTAAGGCTATACCGGTTAGGCATTAAGGTGCCATATCTTAAACCAATATGGAAGAATTGGCTAATAACTGGGCTAACACAAAGACTTTACGAAACAAATGAAATAAGCCCTGACTAGAATAGTTGGACTTGGGACCTGGTATAAAAAAGTAGAAATTATGGCTTGTACATGCTGCAAACCTGTAGCTTGAAGTTGCAGATTTAACTGTGTGGTGGTTAAGACAACCCTTTCCTGGTCTGTACAAAAAATGTTTAATTTTTGGGTTATTTAATCTTTGGTACCCAGCAAATGTCCAACACATAGCGTTGGTACCCAACATTTAAAAAATTAAGATTTGGTACCTGGACCGACGGTTGACCGTCAAAACTAACCTTTGACCTAACAGTTTCTGAATTTCAGTAATTTTAATTAAAAAAATATTTAAATTTACAATTGTATCCCTAGCCCTTATCTTCTTCCTCCTCTTGCTCTATTTGGCAACGATATCAAACGCGTTAGTTTGAAGCTAATCCGTTGGCAGTCTAATCATAATGACAAAAAATCAAAACGAAAAAATGAAAACCATCTGAGACTTCATCATTAGTGGAAAGTCTAAACAACTATGTGGATGCGTATCCATTCACAATTAATGAAAACCCATATCCACCACCATTAAAGCTACTGGATGCACACACCACCACTACCACACCCGCTTCCACCACCTCCTCCACCAACATAATTACAGAACCCACTTCCAGATTTACCCCAAATCTTATATTATCCTTTCTATTTTTTTCATTTCTTCTTTCTCCCTTCTCGCGAACACCAAACCAGTAGATTCTCCATTTTTTTCCCCAGATCTATTTACCGATTAAATCTTGTTACTGTTTTGTCATCTAACTAAAAGGTTTCCAATGAAACCAAACCAAGTTTCTTTGACTTCCTTTGTCAAAAATCATACCAATGCGTATGGAATATAGCTACTTTTGTTGCAGGTAGCTTTAATGGTGAATCTCTAGGATCGACAATGGCTATAATGTTGTATATAAATGAAGGATTTCGACTGACTAATTGGTATGCAGGTGAAAATTTGAGGGAAATGGAGTTCAAATCGTGTTAACATGAGTTTGCCCGGCAACTGATTTCAAAGATTCATCTCCATTGTCGACTACACCACCATGAAAATTGAAACTGCATTAAGGGCAGGGCAGATATGGATAAATGAATACCAATTAAATAAAAAGAATTTATAAAATTGAAATTTTGAAAAATGTTAGGTCAATGTTTGATTTTGACGGTCAACCGTCAGTCCAGGTACCAAATCTTAATTTTTAAAATGTTGGGTACCAACGCTATGTGTTGGACATTTGCTGGGTACCAAAGATTAAATAGCCCTTAATTTCTTTCATCTTTCTTCCCTCGTTTGTATTGACTCAGTTACTTTCCGTCCCGACTCAGTCCAACTAGGACCTGGTTTAAGGTTTGAGGGTATCTTAGTCTTTTAGTAGGCTAGAGAAAGTGGCATGTGGCACTTAACATCCGTTAAAGTTAAATCTAATGGAAATGGTCAACGCGTGGTACTTTAGAAAAATTTAAAAAGTGATGGTATTTTTGTTTAGTGGTTATAAAAGTGATGGTAGTTTAGAAAATTCCCCTTTTAAATACTAAAATACCCTTATTTCATTAGTCCTCATTATTAGATTAGAGTTAATAATAATGATTAGAGATAAGTATATGATAAGGTGTTTAGATAAATTATAGAGAGAGAAAATCAGATTTTTGGGTTTGATTTTTGGGTTGAGAAAGAAAAAGAAAAACCTAGGGTTTTTGGTGTGATTTTTGTTTTCTTTGTGTGTTGTGTGAGATGTTTGGGGGGAAACATTGGTGAACCTCCACGTAAGAAACCTACGATTCCCGTTGCGAGAGATCCGGTCATGGGAGATTCTTCATCGTCACGAAACGTTTTCGCTCCACCGGAAACTCAAAATGACGATTTCGACGAATTTTATGTCCCAAATCCGGAAGATGAACAATTGTGTGATGAACCCAATGCTTCTAATACACATGTATACTTCAGTATCATGTTTAATCACCTTTCTGTACCCTCAATCGAGCTAAAGGTGAGACTTTTATGTCTCACCAAAACAATATTCGGCTCATATTGAGAGCCGAATGTGTGATACCAAGAACTATTCGGCTCTATCTTTTTTGACCGAATATGAGGCTTGTGTATAAAGGAGAAGTCACATTCGACTCGTACAGTTAGGAGCCGAATATGTATTCGGCTCACATGATCTACCCATAGTATGAGCCGAATGTAAACGTGAAACTTAAAAAAGAAAAATCAAAAGACAATTGAATATTCGGCTCATACGAAGGGTGGGTCGTATGAGCCGAATGTAATAGTGTTTCATCGACTCGCGTGTATACTTCGAAGTAGAAAAAAAGAAAAATGTTAATCTTTAAGCACAAAAATGCCGCTGTAAGTACGGGAGTGGCACAAAAATGTAGCCGTTGCTTCTGTTACACTCAAACAGAAAAGTAAGCATGCCGATAGATATGAGAATTTAGGGCTGCACAACGGTCGGTCGGTAGCGGTTTTGGCCAGAACCGACCACCGAACTGCCATAGGCGGTTTTGGCAGTTTCAAAACTGCCACCGAACTGCAAAGTCATCGGTTCGGTTTTGAACCGCACCGAGTCGGAACGGTTTTTGGCGGTTTTGGGCGGTTTTAACCGATGGCATAATTGTAAATATGAAATGAAAATTCTAACTGATTATTTTCTACCTGCAATCTTTAACTTAACCATTTAAATACATCAAACAGAGGTTCTACAAGCAAATCAACATACAAAGAAGTTCAAAAACTTCAAGCATACCAAGTTTAAGCAAGCACACAAAGTTTAAGCAAATAGCTATTACAATTTACAACTCTTGTTTATGGATTAGATTTAGACAGACTGATGGACCTCAGAGATGCACAATTCTTCAGATGAGCCCTCAACGTAGACATCCCATGTTGCTTGGAGTTTGCAGGAAATACCTTTGGGCAGTGCCTACATTTTTATGTATTAGGACCTAACCTTTCAAAGTGCACCACCCATACAGGAACAAAATGCTCGATTGACCTGTATCAAAAAAATACACACCAGCATTACAAAATAAGAATGTTTCTTATACTAAATACCAGCTATTGGAATCAAAAATATTGCACTACCACCTATACAGATTACAAACATAGCAAAATTGAAGTATTGAACTAGTAATTTTTTCACAAAATCAAGCAAACCAAAAATTGTTGATAGGAATACAATCAACAATTCTAATGAAACCCAACACAGATCTAACTTAAAAACAACATTAAACCCCTAATTATTTGAAAAACAAAATCAACAACATAAACAATAACCCACTAAATTGATTAACATGAAGGAAAAAATATATAAATCAGTAGATTCTTTAATAACCCAAAACAATTAAACTCAAAATTAGTCATTATATTACCCCCAAACAATTAAACAATTAAACCTAGGATTTCAATTCATCATCAGATCAGCAACAAATTAACAAAACACTAAAACCTAATTAACTAATGATCCTTAGCATCGAAACCCCGTATATAACTAAAAACTAAAACCAGATTGGAAGAAGTAAAGATCTGGGCTATAAAAAAAACATGAACTAAAAAAAAAATCTAAACCAGAACAAGAAAAGTAGAGAACAATGAACTATATATATACAGACTTAGAGTGAACACATTGAAGGTTTGAAGTGGTGGTGGTGAGAGTGAGATGGTGGTGGCGTAGACAGGAGACTGAGAGAGAATAAGAAGAAGGTGGCCGCAGAAAGGATAAAATAAGGGATAAGGTTAATGGTTCAGCTATATATACTAAGGGTTAGGTTAAATGGATGACCTAGATTAGCTTGACGACCTAATATCAATGGCTTATATCTATGGTTTATCCTGGTCGGTTTGGGAGCGGTCGGTTCGGTCGGTTTATAACCTAAAACTGCTGGCCGAACCGATATGGGCGGTTTCAGTATTTTCGAAACTGCCACCGGCTTATTTGCGGTCGGCTCGTGCTCGGTTTTAGCGGTTTTTGTCGGTTTTCGGTCGGTTTGTCGGTTGCGGGAGGTTCTTGTGCAGCCCTAAATGAGATGGACACGTTTATCAACTCGTATCATTGTTACACGAAGTCGTAAGTTTATCCCTTGACTTGTCAAACGAGGTGGTTTATCCACCCAGAAACTTCTCGAACTTACTCGATCAATTTTATTCCACATACAGAATATGTTTGAGATAGGAGTAAGGGCGGTTACTTTTGTTTTCTTCTCTTTTTCCTTCTTCTGATTCTAAACCCCATCCCCATCTACCATCTCAATCTATGAAGCACGGATACTTCAAAACGGGTGACGTATCCGTATCGGCGACGTATCTTGTTTGGATACTTGGGGATACTTGGAAATACGTATCAGACACTCCATTTTATGTATCCTATTTTTTTAATTACCAAAAGGGTAGATGGATATTTTGAGATACCTCTGGGATACTTGAGAGGGTACACTACACGAAATCCAGTTTTTACTAACAGCAACATTAGTCACGGTTTGCATTTCAGCAACGCGCATACGCTGTTGGGAAGCTCGTAACGTCTTCAATGGTTACTGAAAATGCGATATGTTACAGTGCTCCGTGTTTTTGTTGGTGCAATTACCCGCCTACCCTCAATATTTGGGTGCACTTCCT
This sequence comes from Papaver nudicaule, assembly GCA_023529015.1. Classification (NCBI taxonomy): domain Eukaryota; kingdom Viridiplantae; phylum Streptophyta; class Magnoliopsida; order Ranunculales; family Papaveraceae; genus Papaver; species Papaver nudicaule. Next base: position 6,607 of record JAJJMA010325803.1, read on the forward strand.
AAGTTAGCCTTGACTTTTCTTTTCCCCGCCCCACTTTTGGGATGATGAAATTTCAACCCCAGCATCGTAACAGAACCAGATTTTTATTTCAACGGATTAACTTAATACCACAGATCCGAAAATAAGAAAACCCAAAAGAAAATAAAAGAAAATCAACTGAAATTATCAAACCATTTATTATTCTGAATTAGCTCAGATGTATGTCCAACACCAACAACTTAAGCGGCCACATCCACTCATTTCTCTCGCTGGTTTCTTTTTCTCCAACGGATTCTTTTCTATCACCAGTTTTTTTCCCTGTCGGCGTCGATTTTGACCGCCAAATTCGTCGAGCACAGTGAGATTTAGCGTGCGGGAACTTCATCAACATCATTGAATCAATCAAATCTTCTATGAAATATCGATTTGGAAACTGGTTTGAGTTTAGTCGATTTCTTATAGAAGGATTGAAACTGATTTCAAATTTTGGATCTGACGATGCTCTATTGGTTAAGGTATTTCACTTGTATCCCTTTGAATTGGAAATTTACAACATCTATAGTCGAAACCATTAAGTGTCAATGATTAAATTTCTGGTTATGAGTATTTAAGGTATGAATCTCTCATATCTGTTTGCTGTTGTAGGATTTTTGTTGATTTGTCTGATTTTTGTGTTTGTTGATTGTCATTAGAAATGTAGATGTGTTTTAAGTTCATGGTAGTCTGTATTTCCATGTGATTGTAGGTGTGGTTAGTTCATATATTGTACTCTGGTTTGATAATGTTACACTGAAAAGTTTACACATTAGGAAAACAAGCTAAGAAAAGCAAAATCAGAAAAACAAGTATCCCAATTGATTATAGAGCTAGAGAGCATTACATTGCCTAGTGCTATATTGAGCAATAACAATACAAAAATGCACAATACAAATACACATAACTGAACAAACCAAAACTATATTGAGCAATGTAGTGCTAGTGTTATGGTGCCGAATCCCTTTCAGTTAATGACAGAATCTCGTTTACCACCAGACTACATTACATTGCCTAGTGCTAGTGTGTATAAACTCAGCAACCCTATGAGAAATCTACCTACATTACATCTGTTTATTGGTTGTTTGAAATTCTTCAACCAGAATTCTGGCTCTAGAATTTTGGCTCCATGTAATTTGGCACTTGAAGCAGGAGTCCCATAGAGTACATAACATTGCCTAGTGCTAGTGTTCTATAAAATCACCATTTCCTTCTCTGAAAATCACTCACTCTTTCTTCAATTCTTATCAGTGAAAATCATGTTCAATACTTTCAATCTTTTGTTGTTAATCATTCAGACTTTCATCCCCACTTTCAATCATTAAAACAAAAACAAAGATATTCATATTCATTACATTAACAAAATAGTTCCACTAAAGATTCATATTCATCATTTACAACCATTTAACAAGGGCTACTTCGCATCATAGCCCACAATCCCCAAAACAACCTGAACTTTTCCCAAAATCCACCTGAACTTTCCCCAAAACCACCAACCACCAAAAAATATCAACACTAAAACCGATAAATAACAACCTGAGCAGACAATAAGAGACAAAGACTACTACTACTACCTAATTAGCCGTCTTCGAGAGGATTTTTCTTCAAGCTTCAATAAATTGAAACCTCTCTCGAAGATAAAAAAAATTGATGAAGATTTACAGATATGGTCTGCAACGAGGGAATTTAGTCATCATCCTCGGCACCATGATCTGAGTCATCTCCCATCATGTGGTAATAGTCCTCAGGATCAATATCATCATCAGCACTGGAAGCAGGAGTCCCATAGCCTTTCCTTTCATCATCTTCTTCTTCATTTTCCTCTGCATCCTCATCCTCCAACTCTTCAGACGCCTCAGATTCCTGCTTCTCATCAGATAAGGGTTCAAGCATGGTTCTAGCAAAAATCGCAGGGTATTGGGTTTTCTCCTTCCAATACAGACGGAAAAGTATCTCCCTTTCTTTCTGACGATCTCTTTCATCTTCAGATGTTGTATCCTCTTCACTTACTTCCATTGCTACTTGACCTTGATTCTCCTCTTCTTCACTTTCTTCTTCAGTTTCACTTCTCCTCCCATAATGATCATCACCACCATGCATCTTTCTGATTTTCCTTGCCTCCCTCTGGCTTAACCATAGATCAAACTCAGGAGTGTGATCAGATATCAACTGAAGAAATTCCTCTTTCGCTTTTTTTATTTTGATTTGACTTTTCAATTCATTCACCAAGTTTTCCATTGAAATCCGCGACAATCCGAGAGCAAGTTTTTTCACGAACTGAAAGTATACATAATCTTCAGCCTTGTTTGCACCATTGTTGTTGTTCTGATCAGCATTGTTTGCACCATTGTTATTGTTCTAATCAGCCATTGTGGTTTCTCACTTTTCTCTATAATTTCTCTAATTACTCTATATTTTGGTATACCTTTGCAAATCTCCTTTTATCTTTGCACCAAGATTAACGCGTCTATTTATGCACATTTACTGCCGGTGGTTATTTCCAATAACAACGGTTCCTATTCAGTCACAACTCTGATCAAAAGTCATCTCAATTTCCATTTCCCTATGCCCATTTTTATCTCTTGAGAACACTCCTCCTCCCACGCGTTTCCAGCACCATCATTAGCAACATTTATTATTAGTCATTACCTAATCCTATCATGTAGCTGTGGCTAGGACGGCTGGTCTAGTCTGGTCTAGCTGTGTCCAAGCATGGGTCTAAGCTGGTCTATTCTTCTTTTTCTGCGTTTTCCTATGTCCAAGCATGGGTCATGGGTTAGTTTTATTTTCTAGTAATTTTTAGCAAAATGCACAAATTAGGTCAGAATACCAACAGTTGCCGGCGGTTAGAATATCAACAGTTTCCGGCAAATACCAACAGTTGCCGGCGGTTAGATTACCAACAGTTGCCACTTATCATAAAATATTAGGGTAATATAAATCCATGGGCGTGATTAGAGAGATTCAAGGTTGAACTTCACCCTTTTCCAATTTCTCTGCAACCATGAATCCCAATCAAAAACCAACTAATAGTGCTCATTTGCAACAGTGGGGAGGATGGTTGCAAATGTTCCAACAATGGAGAGGGGTGAAGGTTCAAATCAACCTGAATTTGAAGAAGTGGATGAAGAGAATCCGACTGATGAGAATGAAGAGAATGTTGAATTTGAAGATGGGGATTCCTGGTGTTGCTGCTGCTAATATTGTTGCTGCTGCAAAATGCTGGTGTTGATGTTGCTGCTGCTGCAAATGCTGACATTGAGATGATTGACCTTGTTTCTGATTGAATGTTTCAATTTAAGTTTCTGACATAGTCATGTTTTTAGTTTCTTGTTTAAGTTCATATGTTTTTGGGATGTAAGAATTATCAGTACAATGTATAAGTCAGTACAATTGTGGTTTTTGGTTTATTTTGGGATGTAAGATTTATCAATGCAAGTTCAGTACAGTTGAATACTGATCACAGAATTGAACATAAATTAGATTAAACATTCCTACTTTGTTCAACATCCGGTACATTTAAAAAACCCAAAAATTGTCAATTCCTTTAGAACTTGTGCATTAACATTACATATGAAAAAGGAGGGGTACCGAAATACTACCAACTTTTCGTTTTGGCTCGTGAGTCTTATGGTATAGAGTTTGGACGATCTCAAAAATCAATATCCAAACCTCTAACTGGAGTAGTCTCGACAGTTAGGTAATAACGTACTACTTG